>VMDO01033809.1:0-17579 GCA_007922755.1 Pedetes capensis
AATTTAGGATTACGAGTTTTAAACATTCAGGTATGAACACAAAGGCAAAGCTCCAAAACAAAAGAGTTGTATGACTTTTTAAATGAATATCAAAACATAAAGCACAAATAAAAATGTTTGCAGACTATTTGGCCACAAAATGGTTCTATTATACTTGTGGAAAAACTTAATATGATCATTACTTTTTGAAAATGAGCAAAAGATATGGAAAGGCAATTCACCAAACTGGAAAAAGAAATATATTTCTTTTTAGAGTTTGGGTTAATCCATTTTGCTGCAAAGGACATACTTTCACTCTTCATCATTGCTGAGTAATGTTCTATTGTGAGTATTTAACAGTTTTTTAATCTTGTAAGTGAATCCACTTGTAAGTGAATCCATACACTTACAATTGTGAAGACTGTTGCATTAAATATGAAAGTGCAGGTGTCCCTGTGGTGTGATGACTTATCTTCCTTTGAGCATATTCCCAGGTGCAATATATCTAGGTTACATGACAGTTCTATTCTTAGTTTTCTAAGGTACCTCATATTGATTTCCAAAGTGGCTGACCTAATTTATAGTACCATCAGGCATATAAAGAAGTTCCTTTTTCTAGGTATCCTCACCAGCATTTGTTAGTATTTGTTTTGTTAATCTTGGCCATTCTTAATGGAGTGAGACGGAATCTCAGCATTAGTTTGACTTACATTTCTCTAATCACTAAGGACACTGAGCATTTTTTCAAGTATTTATTGGTTCAAAAAAAGAAATACCATATGTTCTCACTCATACATGGGAGATAAGTCTAACTTTAAGGAAACATGTTTTGCATATATAGATATTTAAAACTAAACAAGTATACTTAGTTAAGAGTGTAAAAATAAAAGTGGACCCCAAAGGAGGAGAGAGGGGAACAGCATGTGTAAGCAGAGGGTGAGGAAGGGGGGAAGAGGAGGAGGAGCAACGTAGAGGAAAACCACAAAATATAGGATGTAACTATAAGAACATATGAAAAATGAGACGCAGAAAAAAAATCAATGTGAGTATAACCCATGATTCCATATAATTCTCATGGCATGTTAATTAAAATTTCCACTCTTTTTCTTTTTTTCTTTAGTTTATAATTTTCTGTAAGATACATAGGCTTGTTGTTGTTGTTGTTAGGTGCCGTCGAGTAGAGTCCGACTCATAGCGACCCTATGTACAGCAGATCAAAACACTTGCCGATTCTGTGCCAGGCAAACCATCTTATTTATGTTTAAGCCCATTGTTGCAGACACTGTGTCAATCCATCTGGTGAAGGGTTTTCCTCTTTTGCATTGACCTGCCACTCTTCCAAACATGATGTCCTTCTCCAGGGACTGTTCTCTCCTGACTACATGTCCGAAATATGTAAGACGCAGTTTCGCCATTTTTGCTTCCAAGGAGGACTCTGGTTGTACTTCTTCTAGGACAGATTTGTTGGTTCTTTGGCAGTCCATGGTATATCCAATAGACGTCTCCAGCACAATTCAAAAGCATCCATTCTTTTTCTGTCTCTCTTGTTCAATGTCCAGCTTTCACAACCATATGATGCCACTGAAAAATACCATGGCATGAGTCAGATGCACCTTCGTCTTCAATGTGACATCTTTGCTTTTCAATACTCTAAAGAGGTCTTTTGCCACAGCTTTTCCTAGAGCAATGCGTCTTTTGATGTCTTTTGATTTCTTGACTGTTGTTTCCACGGGTGTTGATTATAGAGCCAAGCAAAGCAAAATCGTGAACAACCTCAATCTTTTCTCCATTGATTGTGAAGTTGCATACTGACCCACTTGTAAGGATTTTTGTTTTGTTGATGTTTAGTCACAACCCATATTGAAGGCTGTGATCTTTGATCTTCATCAAATCGTCTTCATTTTTAGGAAGCAGAGAGTGTTCTTCCAATCCTGATGCTACATTCTTCCTCATAAAGTGCAGCTTCTCAGATTATTTGCTCAGCATATAAATTGAAGATATATGGTGAAAGTATACAACACTGAGGCATACCACAGCTTAGTCTTATTGGGTACCATCAAGTTGGATCCAAATCATAGCAAACCCATCTACAACAAAACAAAATAACCCAGCACAGTGCTATGTACACAATCTTTTTATATTTGAGCCCACTGTTGCAGCCACTATGTTTCTTCTCATTTGGGTCATGCCACTCCAGCAAAAGGAAGTCCCAGGGGCTTTACTCTATTCCCATCATTAAGCCAACTCTACTTTGAGGAGTCAAGTCTTCCTCTGTTGTCTTTTACAGACCTTCCAGGCTGCAGGGAGAGGGGTTATTTTCCAGCTCTATATTTGTCAGTGCTTCTCTTTTATTCATAGGGTTTTCAATGGCTAATTGTTTCAGGAGTGGGCTAGGACTAGTCCTTCCTATTCTGTCTTAGTCTGGAAGCTCAACTGAAACCTGTCCACCATGGGTGCCCCCTCTGGTATCTGAAATACTGGTGGTATAGCTTTCAGCATTAAAGCAACACTCAAGTCCCTACAATACAAGCTGACAGACATATCTAGCCCACCTTAAATGTACTCAGGACACTTAAATTACACTAAAATTAGGCAAAATCATTGAACACAAAGCCTTTTTAATACTAAAGTACTGAATATCTCATGTGAAAATAGAGATGGACATTTTGAAAATATAAAGAGAAATACAATAGCCTCCAAACACTAACAGCACAGTATATTATAGAGTATCTGTTGTTTACCATAGTTTTTGATAACATGACTGACTAGGAAATGTATTCCACAGCTACTGCCTAGAAGGCTAGAGAGGATTATACTGGATTTCATTACCATGGAAAAGATCAATATTTTAAATACAGATTCTATTGAGTACAAATGGCTTTTCCTTCATTGTTGAATCAAAATAAAGTTGAAAAATCACTAAGTAGAGATATCATAAGCTTGGGACTATCTGCATTTTCAATTTTTTGTGGTTTTATTAAGACACACACATTCTCATTAGCATTAGCTGTTATTCTCCCATTCAAATCAGTAGTTCCAGAATTCCATAGTAGTTAGTTTTACTGAGCACATAGCTGCCAAATTAGGCAATATATCACAGTCTCTCTCATAGCTAGATGTGATCTGTGACCAAGTTCTAAACAATTGAAGAGGACCAGATTTTATTTTTATTTATTTATTTATTTATTCTTTTTTTTTTTTTTTTTTTTTGCCGTACTGGGGGTTGAACTCAGGGCCTTGTGCTTGCATGCTTTGCAAGTGCTGTACCACTGAGCTGCACCTTCAGCCCATTTTTCACTTTTTGAGACAAACTCTCGCTAAACTATACAGACTGCCTCTGGTCTCAAACTTGCAGTCCTCCTCCCTTTGCCTCCGGAGTTGCTGGGGTTACAGGCGTGTGCCAGCACATCCAGTCATGATCAGAATTTATGTGTAAATTTTATATCATTTCCTTTATGGAAATTGGTTCCCTCCCAATTTTATTTCTTTATACTTCCCTTAAGCAGGTGCTAGTTATAAAACATAGATTTTTTTCTGTATTATGAGAGATATCTCACAGAAGTTTGTAGAGCAATAGAAGAGATCTCCCTCAAAAAACATGCCCACAAAAGTCACTCACATTTTGACTTTGTGTAATAGAAAACAAATTTTTATTTTACTTGGGGTTTTCTTTAATAAAGCAGCCAATCCTGCACAAAACAACACATAAGGATGGGCAAGAATGAAACAGTAGAGGAGAATCATTAGAAAATTTGATAACTGAGAGCAAGGAAATAATCTTAGGTGAGGTTATTAGAAAGCTTTTAAACACAGGAATAAATATCCCATGAGATAATTCTTGATACCTTCTTCTAAATTCCTATGAAGATTTATCCACTGAGGTAAAGATAGGGATTTTGAGGAATGCAGTCATTTTCTAGCTTCTAGAATGTAGTAAGAGGTCTTCTAAGAGTGCTAAAAGGAAGACTCAGTGAATCTGTACCATAGGCCACTGGAATTTCTGGTTTATCTCCCAAACTTTGGGGAGAAAGACTGTGATGGAATAAATGTGATGTGGAATGAGAAAGTTCAGGATTGTTTCATCTTCCCCTAGAGAAAGATTAGAGGCAACAGAAGTATTTCAAAACTTTGTAATCTCCTATAGAAAAAAAAAAGAAAGAAACCAAAGGATATTATACTCAGAGAAGATGGTGACCAAATATAGATGAAACAAGCAAATATAATGTGTGAATTTTAAGTAACACAACAAAATTACCATAGAAAGATGTAGCCCAAAATATATAAGGCAGGAATAGAAACAATGTTAAAGAGGTAAGAAGTAAACACTGAATTCAATTAGGTACAAAACTAAAACTACTATTTGTGAGATTTATGGATAAGTGTAAAAAACAGTCTTAAGACTGATAATGATTATTTGATATTTATGGACTTTTATGTTTTTTTCCTACTTCTAGGTGCTGTTTGATTGTTTAATATTTCTTTTAATAAATATAGTGAAATTATTCCAAGATGAAGCAAAGTTATTGCATGAAATTCATATTAGTAAAATAGATTCATGCTAATATTTAGCAATTATGGACTCTACTATTAAAATACCAAATCTCATATTACAGTAGACATTTACTATAATCACATTTACATGTAATGTCATATTACATCTCTCTATCCAAGGGAGATTTTATTTTAAGACCCCAGTATGGATCCCCAGTGTGGACAATACTGAATGCTATATACACTATGATATTTTCCCTGCACAATCACTATGATACTACAGCTGTCAATCTGATAATTATAAGAGGGCTAGTAAGTAACTGGGTTTGGGTTTAGTTCAGTTGGTAGAGTGCTGCTCTGCACTCTGTGAGGGCCAGTGTTCAATTGCCAGCACCACAAAAATAGAAGAACGTAGCAATCCTCTCCCAAAGAAATCCCCCAAAAATCAGGCATTGAAAACCCTATGAGGGTCACTATGAGTCAAACATGACTCAGGGCACCTACCAACAACAGAGTAACTTGTGGGTAGGTGTCATGTACAGCATAGATACAGTGGATAAAACAATGATTCACATCACTGGCAGGAAGAATTGGGACAATTCAAGATTTCATGATGCTACCAATAATAAAGTGAAATTTATGATTTATGAATTATTTATTTCTGGAATTTTCCATTTGACATTTTCAGAGCAAAGTTGATAAAAATTATAGAAATTACAACTGTAGGTAAAGTGATATTATCACATATAAAATTTGGCCAATCTAAAAAGTTCTTCAAATAGAAAGTTATAAATAAAAATGATAAAGGTGAATTTTTCTTTCTTTCTTTTTTTTTTTCTTTTGTGGTACTAGGAGATTGAGCTCAGGGCCTTGTGCATACCTCACATGTGCTCTACCACTGAGCCACACCTCAGCTCTTTATTTATTTATTCCTTCATGATCTTAGGACACGGTCTGGCTAAATTATACAGGCTGCCTCTGGCCTCAAACCTGTGATCTTCCTGCCTCTGCCAGCTGAGTCACTGTGATTATAAATGTGTGCCACCATGTCCAAACTTTGCTATGTTTTTCTTAAAAGTTATAATATATCAGCAATCTGGGGACTCTATGCTTTCCAGCACTATTCTTAAAATTTGGGTTTAACTTTGGATTTAACTTGGCTAAGTGTTAAAGTTGCCTGCAGCTGTATCACTGTGGTGTCTGATCCAGTCAGACCTTAGAAGCTAAGCAGGGTTGGGCCTGGTTAGCCCTTGGATGGGAGACCACCTAGAACTCCAGGTGCTGTAGGTTTGGGAAAAGGAACTAGCAGCCCACTCCAATATACCAATCAGACATTGAAAACCCTATGAATGGCATAGAAGCACTGACAATAGCATTTTGCCTGTCATACATAGGGTCACTATGAGTCACACACCGAGTTGATGTCACCTAACCACAAAAGTGTTACAGTCATTATTGCTATAGTTTCTTTCTTATTTACTCTTGAGGTCCCTATTTAGAGATTGGCCATTAGCTCTAGCTCTGTCTTAGCCGTAAAAGTCAAGGTATTCAGGCATGGATGTTTATAGTATATCTTCCATGGGAAGTTTATAATGTGGCTTCCTGGTGTATGGCTTAAAGCCTGAATGTGTGACTTGTAACCAAGTGACGATATGTCCCTCTTAGAGGACTTTTATTTATAGTGGCAGATGCCATAGTGGCTCTTGTCTGATCCATGTCCAGGTTTTTTCCTATTAAGATAGCCAGTGTCAGAGACACCCTTCACCTGAAAAGAAGATTCATGTTTGTGTGTGTCAGGTGAGACACAGCGGGGAAGTAAACCAAATGTGCATGAAACAGAAGAAATTTGTTATTTATAGGTCTCAGAAAGGTTAGAGGCACTGGTAGGAGGTCAGTGGGAAGCCCAGAGGTGGCAAGAGAGTTCAACCAGCAGATGAAGCAAGGAATGAAATGTGACACTATATTGGGAGACTTTATTATAAAGTGCAATGGGTATTACCCCTTAGACATTCCCACTTGAATTGTGGCTTGGCTAGCCTTAAAAATTGCATGCAAAGGAAGACGTTTTCTGGTGTTCACCATTAGGTTTTATCATAGTCAGTAGCTGTAGCTGTCTTTGGGGACTAGTAAGGTGAATAACAACAGGTATATATCGCAAACAACAGCACAGAGGCAAAGTTTTAACTAGCCCAAAGGTGTCAGAGAGGGAAACACTGGGTTTTGAACCTATGTGAGACCTAAAAATGGATACCAAGGCAACAACTTCATGCAACAAACTCATCACACTTAATATTCCTTTGGAGGAAAATGTTCCCACATATGTAAAAAATGATTAATTATTCTGTAGTGATTGTAAAACTAGAAAAAAATAATAAACCTACCAGAAACTACTAACAATTATTCAGTGGATAACTGACAACTCAACTCAGTGAAAATCTTTGTGCAATCAAGCCCAGCAATGTCAGAATGTTTCTTAGAAGGTAAACAATCAGGTGCAGATTTACTCTATAAACAACACCTCTGCATGCCAACCAAACATCTCACTAAGTCACAGTTCTATAGATAATGTCTATACCCTTTCCCTTCTGAAAACCTGCCAACCATGATCCTTGTCCCAATGGCTTCAAAAATTGCTTTATAAGATTGTCACACTGTTCTGTTCAAGAAAACTTTGTCTGACTTTACTATAAGAAGATCTAACTTCAGAGTTGTCCAGAGTGACATTGAGTAGTAATCTTGAGAGCATTTCTAGGGCTTCAGCCACGTTTGTTTGGAAGATACTGAGTTGGCAGAATTTCAGGAGGTTCTCAGACCAATAAGTCTGCTCACTGGATGATTTTTGCCAAAGCACCACCTCTTTTTTAGATCTGTTGTCAGGTAAAACAGTTTTGATAAGGACTCGGTTTCCAAATAGCACTACTTATCTGTTTTTCAGAAATTTGCTATCTTACAACGTGTAAAATAACAGATTTATGTTTAGATGTCAAACCTGGATCTATGTAGAAAGCAATTTTGGTTTAAAGATACATCATTTGATAAAATAGACCTAGGTTTTCATAGGTTCACTTTGATTTTAAAGTGTACTATTCAAAGATGAGAGGGCTAAGATTTAGCTCATTTGGTAGAGCACTGCTCGGCAGTCTCTGAGGTCTCCAATTTGATTCCCAGCATTGCAAAAATGGGAGAAGGATGTGGCAATCCACTTGTGAGGCAATCCCAAAAACAATCAGCCACTGAAAACCTGATCAGGGTAGCTATGAGTTGGGCAGGACAGGACAGCACCTAACAACAACAATAACATTGAAAGATGAACTGTTGTTTGCTATTAAAATGCTTATTCTGTTGATCCTTCTTATATATTTGCTTTAGGTTATATGTATGTACTGTTTTGTACATAAATGGCTTTGTTTTTTTCCTTGATTTGTTTGGTTATATTGGACAAAAGAAAGTTTTCATAAAGAAAGCATGGAGACAATATCCCAATAAGCCTCTGATATAATTCAAGCTATCTTTGAGTACTAATAGTTGGAAGTATATTTGAGCTGTCACTGGTCCTGGAAAGGCATTAGCTGAATTTCATCTTTGGTGTCTTACAAAGTCTCAGTGAGGGCATGCTCTGTCCTACTGATTTATGAAAAATTGGTTGTTGATCCTAGGACTCTGCACTATATCCCCAAGACACTTTTAAGAATACACACTAACCAAATGTTGGAGAAGGGCACAGCAGTCCACTCCTGAAACAATCAGCCATTGAAAATCCTATCAATACCAGAGAAGCACTGATCATGGTTGGGGAATGTTTCATTCTGTCATGCACAGAGTCACTATGAGTCAAACTTGACTTGACAGCAACTAACAACAATAAAATTGACCAAATGCAGTACACTAATTTGTGATGGGTTTGTTTTATGTCAAAATATTAAATTCCATAAAAAGTCTGATTTTTATTTAGAGTCTCATTACAATCCTAATCCTTCCATTTTCCTTGGTTAATGACCAAAACTAAGTTGATACAGAATAACAACAGCTATTATGGAAGAATTTCTGATAAGTAAAACTAATAAGCTAATGCCTTTAATAGGAATTCTGTAAAAAATTACAGAAAAATATAACAAGAATTTAAAAGTTATGGTATGTAAGTAGAATAGTAGAATGCAAAAAAAAAAAAAAAAAAACACTCCAAGCTAAGTTTTAACTTTAAGGAAATTTCTCTAAAATATTTGTAACTTTTCTAATTTACTGTCCATTCACCTCTCACACTTTCCCTCAGTTTTACTTGATCTTCCAAATATGCTACCCATTTTTTGGTCTTTCTTCAGGATGAGAAAGATTATGTTGTAAAATTTCTAGATCAGAAACAAGGTGAAATCACTAGATCTTGGTCAAGCCCAAGTTAAGAATTATCAATTAGAATATACCCTAAGTTTAATAACACAGGCAAAATATTTGTTCAAGTTGGGTGCCATGATCCATGCTTGAATTCCAGCTACTTGGGAGGGAAAAGCAGGAGGATCACAAATTTGAGGCCAAAGATACCCTGCAAAACCTAGTGAGACCATCTCAAAAATTAATTAATTAGCTAATTAATTAATCAAAGGGGCTGGGGTACAGCTTAGTGGTAGAGCACTTTCTTAGCATGCTCAAGGCCCTAGTTTAACACCCTTCTACTGCCAAAAAAAGTTGCTCATATTTAGGATTTTATTAGGTGCTTTTAATCCTAGTTGACAGATCTTTCATAATTAGTTAACTGTTAGCTGTACAAGTGAGGGAAAAGGCTTAATAATAGGAAGATAGGACAGAGAGAGTTTAAATAGAACAAATAAGAAAAAAATTTAAGGACTAAGATTATGTTTATGTAGCAAGTCCTGATCTTGCTCTTCCATAATTCTCCTTTCAGTAAGTATATAAGTAAAGCAATACTCTACATTGCTTTCTGTGTTTATTCCTCTAAGTATGCCAGAAACATTACCTGCCTATGATCCATCTCCAAGTTGTTTTTGGCTCTAAATGCCAACATTAAGTAGTATTAATTGGGTTTATTAACCTAAGATGAAGGGAAACTGAAGTTTTAATTTACTAGAGAAATTCTTTTTAAAAGAGCTTCTTTGCTTTCTCCCTGAGAAGGGGCATAATTTTTTCCAGGGACTATTGCTGAGAGAGTAGCCATTTGAAGGTTGCCACATTATACAAAAGTTTTCAGTGCCAAATTCCTGCCACATGTGGATGGGACCACCATCTCAGATTCTATTTTTGTGTGGTGTTCAAACCAAAGACATTTTCACTTAGAATCTCTTAACTATAATACATTCCATCACCTATACTAGACCCATAATTTAAAAGCACTCTTTAAATATGAAGGGATATTTTGTATAAATATTTATGTAAATATCCTTGCCAATTATTTCTGAAGTCAGAATTCATTCTAGGGGAGTACCAAGCAAGACAGGGGGCAATCATGTATATAGTGAAGTATAGTGAGTATTTTAACAAAAGCATATACTATTCAAATTTGTTCATAGCAATACAATAGGATTTGCGCATGTGTATAAAGGCATTTTATTTCAGAAATTATATTAATATGACATTTCATTATAATATAATAAGATATAAAGCATTATATAGCCATCACATTAAAATACAATATAACATGATATAATGATTAGGTACACAGGTGTGGATTTAGATCCAGACTATATAGTAGCCTATTCATATGACTTTGGACAAATTATTTAACTACTTATAATTTCTATTAAGCCTGCAGCTGCAGCCCTGTGGCATCCAATCTCATCAGATCCCTGAAGCTAAGCAGGGTAGGTCCTGGTTAGTACTTGGATGGGAGACCACCTCGGAACACCAGGTGCTGCAGGCCTAGGAGACAGACATGGCAACCCACTCCCAAAAATCAGTCCACCATTGAAAACCCTATGAACAGCAAAGAAGCACTGACCATAGTGTTTCCCCTGTTGTATGTAGTGTTGCTATGTGTCGGATACCGACTCGTCAGCACCTAACAACAACAACAACAACAATTTCTATTAACTCAAACATATAATAAAATATTTGCAAAACATTTGTGCTTATGCTTTTAGTATTAAATATAAGGTATTTAAAACACTGGGGCTGGGATTTAGCTCAGTTTGTAGAGCGCTGCTCCGCAGTCTCTGAGGTCCCGAGTTTGATTCCCAGCATCGCAATAATGGGAGAAGGACGTGGCAACCCACTCCCAAGGCAATCACGAAAACAATCTGCCATTGAAACCCTATGAGGGTCGCTATGAGTCGGTCATGATTCGACTTCACGGCACCTAATAACAACAACAACAACATTTAAAACACTTTCTGTAATAAATAATCTCTCAAAACCCCTCAACAATTATCTGTGGTAGGTATTGTTATCAGTTATAATACTTTCATGTTATAACTGAGCACAGAAAATTCTGAATAACATATATGAGACCACACAAGTGTAAATTTTAGTACTATGAAAGATGTCAAATGTTAAACATATCTATTTTATAGGTAAGCATTTTTAAATTCTGTTTTCTTAAAAAATCACATATGCTTCTTTACCTATAATGTTTTAATGTCTGTTGTTTTCATGTAGAAGCTAACTTCTATAACTTCTATAAAATCTTCTATAACTTCTATAAAATCTTTAAAAAATTAATTGTACAGACACAAAAAAGCAAATTAAACCAAAAAATGACTGACATGTAAAATAGACAATTGCAGTTTACGTTCAAAAAGTTTATATTACAAGTCATTAACATTTTGATTGTCAGTAGCCTCATCTATTTCATGTAAAGGAAGGTCAAATTTTACGTTTTACATTCCAGATTGGTCTTCTATTCCAAAGTAAGAACATATATGAATAACTGGAAGTTGATTTAATGAAAATATGTAAAATGCCAGGGATTATTATTTTTCAGTGCTAGATATCAAATCCACGATTTTGCAGATGTGAGGCAGGCACTCTTTCTTGAAGTTACATGCCCATCACACAAGCATTATTTTTAAGATGTCATGTAAATGCTTACATAAGCATTCTTTCCCTTCCTAAGTCTTGGTTATTAGTGAGTGTATGCACATGTGTGTAGGAGGGGATTTCTTTGAACACTATTATATTTCTTCCCATTAGAGGTAGGTGTGAAAATAGTCCTAGACCTGGTTCTAATAGGATGCACAAGTGTCATTGTACCTATGTCTCTCATACTTTTCACCAACTCTTCATCATGTTAAATGGCCCTTGAGGTACTTACCATTGTGTTCTAGGACAAAGTCAAGGGAAGGAAAAGTATATTCTTCTATGTCCCATCCAACAATAATTCTTCTTTTCTTAAATTGATCTTCTCCTACCTAAAAAGGAGTGAAAATTTGTATTTTGAATTTTCATCATGGTAATTTTTATGGATGATAAACAGGGTAAGGAAATTCTAATTTATTGATTAAAAACAAAGCCATCATTTATAGGTTCTTTGTGTCTTCCTTCTTGACTACTGAGCATAGAACACAAGATTATTGTAGCTATGAAAATTAGAAAAATTGACTTCAATTTAATTATGAAGAAGGGAACTTAGCAGAAATATATGCCTAATAGTACATCAATTTATTTATGAATATGAACTATGAGTTATAAACCACAGAGCATGGAAATTTTGAAACTGCTTGCAACTTGGCATTCTAAAGTACATATTTCAGTGGAAGCATTTATTATATTTTAATCATATTCCTGCTCAAACAAAAAGAAATAATTAAAGCAAAATTACCATGGCAAGTCCTATGACACTGCATACTATAGAAAATCATTACTTAATATTGGAAGATCAAAAGTAACAGCTAAAATTGTTTTTAAGTAGGCTCTATGACCTATTATTTTTAAAGTCCTTTATCATCAGTATTACCCTTTCCTTTGTCTCATTACTTGAAAGAAACCTCACCACAGAATCCCTCTCCATCTTTGTCATCTGCGTGTAAACCCTTCTTCATTAGTTTCAAGTTCTTCAGCAGAGATGTATTGAAGCCACCTGAGCCTATGTTTTTGATGGATAGTTTCTCAAGAATCTTTGAATTTGTGGATTTAAAAAGGTCCTTATCAGGTCACCTAGTTTAGCTCTCTTCACATAGCTACTAATAACTTATCTCTTAATCTTTTATAAAATAAAAATATGTTGTGTTATTCAACTCTGCATTTCCATTGATTTCCTCTACTTGTTCAAATATATATCTCATGTTGCTGTGATCTTACCTAATGTTAACACGTTTTTGTTCTATTACACACCATGATAAAAAGAATAAATTTTATCCAATATCTAAAATTATTTGAGAACCACAATTTTTAGTAATATATGTCTTAATTTTCATACTTTTTACCTAGGTGATATTTTTTCTCTATTTTGTTAAGTATCACATTCATAACTCACAATCCTATGATCATGTAGTACTGAAAGATAAGTGCTAGTGTGTGTGTTGCAATTTAATAATATTTAATATAATATGTTTAGAAGTAATTGTTATTTAACTGTTTAAAAATGATTAAAATGGTCTCAATATTTAGTATATTCTACTTATATAATATAATTATTATAAAGCAATGCACAAGATTTCAAAACAAGTTTCCTATTCCAATGATATTGAATAAACATGACAAAATTATGCTTTGGACATGATAAATGCAAAGTTGGGATTTTTAAAGAAAAAGGTATTATTTTTGAATGAATAGGCTTAAAGACAGTAATTAGAAAACAGAAGAAAAGATTGAGAGAGTAAAAGAATTTTTAAAACTGAGGAAAAGGGAAAACAGTGAGCCAACAAAATGGAAGAGAAGACAAAGCAATAATCCTTACTTTAAAATATACAGTGAGTAGAAAAGAATGAGCCAAAAGAATAGCAAAAGCACATGGAAGAATGATATTTCAATCTATACAATTGTTCAATCTCATTCAAATTAAGTGAAACAAATTAAAACTAAAGTGAAACAGCAACACACACATACATAGCTAAAATTAAATGAGCTGACATGTTAAGATTTGTTGAGGAAGTACAACAATATAAGTTTAAATTGGCACCATAGAAATCTGTGTGCCATTATCAGCTGAGCTACGGACACTCTAGAATTTAGCAATTTCATTGTTATAGGTATATGTAAGAGAAATACACATATATGTGGATCAAAAGGTAGGTACAAATTTTCCTTAAATGCATTGTTTGAAATACAAAAACTAGAAAAATCCAAATGTCCATTAACATTAAGATAAGTAAATAAAATCATAGTATTCATAGTGGAGTACTATGCAGCAATAGCTAAATATGAAAACGAAAGGACACAAAACCAAAAAAAGAAATCACTTTATTTACACACAATAATAGGAGGGAATTCAACAACCATCTGATATGCAATGTGTTTAGAAATCAGTGAGATTAGGGAAGATGGAAAAAAATTCAGGAATTTTGTTGATAAAATGTAGGATATATCAATTTATATTTTCATAAAAACAAAGACATAGACATATGTTATCTACATATTTTATGTGTTTATATCATGAATATTATATATTACAGGGGAACAAGAGGTATGTTGTTGTTAGGTGCCCTCAAGTTGTTATTCGACTCATAACGACCCTACATACAAAAGGGAAAACACTATTGTCAGTGCTTCTCGGCTGTTCGTAGGGTTTTCGATGATGGATTGATTTTTGGGAGTAGGTTGCCAAGTCGTTTCCCAAAGCCTACAGCACCTGGCATTCCCAGGCAGTCTCCAA
Organism: Pedetes capensis; assembly: GCA_007922755.1. NCBI lineage: Eukaryota > Metazoa > Chordata > Mammalia > Rodentia > Pedetidae > Pedetes > Pedetes capensis. Next base: position 14,228 of record VMDO01033809.1, read on the forward strand.
TCTAAGTACTAACCAGGCCCGACCCTCCTTAGCATTGGAGATCTGATGGGATCAGATGCCCCAGGGCTACGGCTGCAGGCAACAAGAGATATATGTGCTTTAAAATAAATAACTGCTATATTTTTGAGATAAAAACATTTCTGGTCCTATAAAAAGCAGATTTAAAATTAAGGACATATTACTGTCACAAAGTAAAAACCTAAAAGGCTCCCAAGTAGTGCAAATAAAATAAAAAGACAATAGAAGTTTAAAACAAAGATGAGGTTAAGCATTAAATGAAGCTAAATACATGATTAAATGCTAAGGGAAAATATGAAGTTATACCAAATGAGAAGTCAGTCTATAGCTTCTAAGAATTTTAAATAATTAGAGATGAATTCTCAGAAGAGAACAGAAAGTGAAAGTTAAGTTTTAAAGCACTAGAACATTCATAATCCACAATCTGAAACTTTTTGAGCACCAATGTTGTTGTTGTTAGGTGCCATCGAGTTGTGTCTACTTCATAGTGACCCTGATAGGATTGAGCACCAATAAGATACTACAATTGGAAAATTCTACACCCTGAAACTTGGTTCATGCATAGAATTATTAAAAATACATTATGAAATTACCTTTAGACTTAGTAGATAGAGTACTGCTCCACACTTTCTGAGGACCTGGTGTCAATCCCCAGTACCACACACGAGAGAGAGAGAGAGAGAGAGAGAGAGAGAGAGAGAGAGACGCATGGCAATCCACTACCCAAAACAGTTGTGAAACAATTAGCCATTAAAAACCGTACAAGGGTTGCTATGAGTTGGACCCGACTTGACAGCACCTAAGAACAATGATGTATATAAGGCGTATAAGGTGTATATAAAGCATTAATAAATTTTGGGTCCTATCCCCAAGATAGTTCATTATTTATATGTACATATTCCAAAATTCAAAATATCCCAAATTTGAAGCACTTCTGGTCACAAGCATTTCAGATAAGGGATACTCAGTCTGTGGTCCCTGAGGAGGAAACATAGCAAGATGAGCTGCTCAATGAAACAAGCTGATTAAGAGTGTACTAACATAGCAATCTGTGTTCTTCATGTCTTGGGCATTCATTCTGTTTTGTGGCAGAGTGAAAGTGTATTAAGGATCAAATGTTCTGCTTATGAGAATTAAGAATGTGTTGCTTTCAGGATTTCTTCTTTCTGTGACCTTTTGTCCACTTTTAAATTTGAACTCATTCAAAAATAAGGTGGCTTTAAAAACGCACAGCAAGAGGTTCTGACTTAATGTGTCACAGCTTAGTTGAGAGTTTGAATTTAAAATATGACAGTAATTATGGCAGGCTTGAGAGATGTCAAAATAAATAAGTCATATTCCCTATGCTTGAAAATATATAACCTACTAAAGGTAGACAGGGCTGGGGTTTAGCTCAATTGGTAGAGTGCCGCTCTGCAGTCTCTGAGGTCCTGAGTTTGATTCCCAGCACTGCAAAGAGCGGGAGAAGGACATGGTAACCCACTTCCAAAGTAATCACGAAATAATCTGCCATTGAAAAGCCTGCTCCTTTCTTAAGGGCTGGGATTTAGCTCAGTTGGTAGAGCACTGCGCTGCAGTCTCTGAGGTCCTGAGTTCAATTCCCAGCACTGCAAAAATGGGAGAAGGACCTGGTGATCCACTCCCAAGGCAATCCCGAAACACTTAGCCATTGAAAACCCTATGAGGGTTGCTATGAGTCGGATACCAACTCGACAGCACCTAACAACAAAGGTAGACAACCAAGAGATGATTTAAAAATGTCTGAAATAAGAAAATAAGGCATAACAGTGAAGAATAGATTCTAAGAACAGAAATACAGGGAAATACTGATAAGCTTATAATTTCAACATAATGTTTTCTGCCAAAATAAAAAAAATTAATACCTAGCATATTTGAACTGCAAATAGTGAACCACTGAATACATACTTTAAGTCACAGGGATTCCTAGACAAGGACAATTGTGGAGTGATATTTTAGGAAGAGGTGTTTCTTTTAACTTGGGACAGAATATTTATAGTCCTAAAAATATAATATGCTGGGATTTAGCTCACTTGTAGAGTGCTTGCTCTGTTCATTCTGAGCCACTGGATTTGATCCACAGCATCACAAAAAATAGGAGAAGGACCTGGCAGCACATTTCTGAAACAACCCTGAAAAAATCAGCCATTGAAAATCTTATGAATAGCAGAGAAGCACTGACAGTTCCAGGTGTAGCACAGCACCAGGGAGTGTTTTGTTCTGCTATACATAGGGTGATGATGAATCTGACCTAACTGGACAGCACCTACCAACAACAGCACAATATCGTATAGAATAGTTTGTGATATTCTTTGGCATGTCTCTGAGATTATCATTTTAAAATATTCTCTCCTGGATGGTTTCCCTTTATTTGGCAGTTGCTCTGGAAAACCAGCTCTCAGCTACCTCACACATAGGAGGAGGCTTCAGTTTTAGGAAAGAGTTCTCCTCTAGGCCATTTTTACCTGTCCATTCTAGGAAAATCTGCCCTAGTGACTCATGTTTCTGTTCAGTTCCCCTGAGGTCTATACTCAGGCTTGATGGTAGTCGCAATGTCTGATTTTGCTAAAACTGTCTTCCCTTGTGGACTTAGAAGAAGTCATCTGCAACCATTTCAGACAACTCACCAAGAGGTCTCTGTTGCCTGTAAACAGTAACAGCTAACTGCAATGACCTTTAATATTTCTTTAGGTAGACTTCTAAATTAGCTCAATGATTAGAAAGTAAATATGCCTGCAAATATTCTTAAAAGTATTCTTCTGTCTTGGTTGTTGTTAGGTGCTGTTGAGTCAGATCCAACTCAGCAACCCTCACAAGGTTTTAAATGGCTGATTGGGGATTGTTTTGGGAGGGAGCCGCCACATCCTTCTCCCATTTTTGCAGTGCTTGGGATGGAACTCAGCCACAGAGACTGAAGAACAGCACTCCACCAACTGAGCTAAATCCCAGCCCTCTGTCAAAGGAAGCAATTGGGACTTAAAAGTTGAAGAAATAAGGTGAAACACAGATAAAAGCCAGCTCAGTCAATTGCAACATACTAATTTTAGTTAAGAAAATAGCTAAGTATGTGAGTACAGGTAATTAACAGGGATTTAATTAAATTCAATAAATAGTTATTCCCTTTATATTTTAGTTTAATTAAATGCAAATCAAGATTAAACTGCACCCCCTAAATCCTCACAAGCATAGCAAAGACATATTACTTAACAGAAACACTTGCTTTTGATGGATATTACCTAATTGTTTTCCTAAAATATCATATACTAAAGAAACTTTACAATTTCACAATTTTATGTTATTGATACATGCAGAGAGC
>VMDO01033810.1:0-17584 GCA_007922755.1 Pedetes capensis
GATTATTAATTTTCTATCAAGATTTTATCATTTAACCTAATTTTAGGTTTTGTGAAGGTCTGTGTTGTTATAGGGGTTTAGGCTAGGGTTGATTATTGTGATAAGAGCTCAGTGTTGGAAGAGAAACCAAATATGCTGGCTACCAAGTAATTAGGTGGAAGTGTAAAAATATTAACATAGACAAGCAAACAAAGAGCCAAGATTTGTTAGCAGGGTGAGAGGTTGGCACAACTAGTGACAAGAAAGAACTGAAAATTAGATTCAGAATACATACAGAATTTGGACCAGAACAAAGTTACAGGAACGAGACAAGAAGAATAAAGAGCAGAGAAGAACTTCTGAATGCTGTTACATCTGGTGGCCCTAGGGCAAGCAAGGGAAATGTATATTTTCCGACCTCGTCTCTTTATTGAACCATTTCTTCTTCTTTCTCTTCCTCTCTTCCTCTCTCCTCTCTCCTCCCTCTCTCTCTCTCTCTCTCTCTCTCTCTCTCTCTCTCTCTCTCTCTCTCTCTCTCTCTCATTTCCTCAGCCTCCAAGGACATCCTAGCCCTCCCTTTGAGAAATGCTGCTTGACTTTCTAGAGTTACTAAAGTATGGAGCACTAACACAGACCCTTCTAGATAGCATAGATCTTCTCCTTGGTCCAATTCAAACACTAGGCCATCAGAGCAGAATTTTTCAGATGGCTGACATCAGGAAGTAGACTCCCTCTTTTCATGGGACCCTTCCTTTTTCTTTTTCTGTGGACCTCACTGGCTTGAGCAATCAGCAAAGCTAACACCAGGGATTCTTTGTAAATGTGCTTTCAAGAAGTAGAGGCGTCCAGCTTTTGGAAAGCTTCCCTGGCATATTTAGAAAAGAATTTACACAAAACTTGGTCAGAGTTTGCTTTTTCCCTGAGGCACTATTTTCCATTGTTGCTTTTTTTATCACTAAAGTTAAGAAGTTAAGGTTTTCCCAGATAAGGTAAAGTAAACAAAATAACCCATTAGTGGTTTTTCCAAGCCTAATTTCCCCTCTTCCTACCCACTCCTATCCCTCCACCCCAGCTCCCACCATCCTGGCTTATACCTGCTTTTGGCCCCTCTTCCATTCTGTACAATTTTCCCAGATAAGCAAAGCTAATAGGGTAGGTGTAACCCCACTGCCTACTGGTATTACCACAACTATTGATAAAGGACTTAAGAGAAGTGTGTGAGCTGTATAAAATACCCATTCTGGCTTCAAATTAATGTGCATTTGACATGTACAATTAGTTAATCTCATTTTTCTTCCTCAAACAAGGACTCATTATTCTCCTTGTATTTTACCTAACTTGACAAGGTCTTTGGGAATAGAAGTGTGTTGGTTCAAACTAAACTACGGAGTTCCCTGAGGTCAGCCACAATTGTCTAGAAATGCTTTTGTTGAAACCCTACTTTAGCTACCTTAGTGAAGAGTGAAAGTGATTTCCCTTAAATTAAGTATGCCCATAAGATTATAGACATCCTATTGAAATGCTTGGGACAGTCTTGATAGGCTAGAATCTTTGCTAGCTGGGTTGTGTGTGGCTTTCTTCTTTTACAAGGAAACAAATATAATACGGTCAAAAAGCAATCCACAGACAATGGAAGATGTTCTACTGGAATGTAATTCAAAGGCCCAGCTAGGCCTCAAACAGCCAAGAAAGATTTTCTGTCATCTCTACTTGACTGTATCTTGTGAGGCAGGAAGGCTGCCTCTGACAATTTAGAAGATTTTCTTCAATAAAGGTTTTCCCCTTAGGCCTCAATAAATCAAGTAATTCTTTAAGCTTGTGCAGTCCATTCTTCAAGATTCCTCATTACATAAAAGGTTCACTGTAATCTCTAATAAATGCCTTGATAAATTAATGGGCTTTCTAAAAGATGGGGTCCATAGGAACCCACAAATCCTAGAGTAAACCTTCCAATGCCCTATAAATCAAAGAATGCTTGCTCCAGTTTGAGAAGGAACTGGGGATTCTGGATCCTTTCCAGCCTGGCTTCCACTCTACTGGGATGGATACATCTTCTGTTCTTCCTTCCTGGGCTTTTACATGCAAATCACTGAGTGGCCTCAGCGAGACTATGGTAGGGCTCCAAGAGACTTGTTTCAACAAGTACTGTACTTCTTGAACACCCAGCTCGGTTCTGGGGATACAAAGATGAGTCAGACATAGTCCTTATCCTCAAGCAGCTAACTACCTGGTGATAGAAGGAGATGAGGAGATTAACCATTACAATTCAGAAAGGTAAATGGTATTATAAAGGTATAAGCATAGTGTAATGTTAGTATGTTTTGTTGATTTAACAGATGGTGAAAATAGCTAAAGGATGGTTATTTCCTTTGTTGATGACCACTTTGTTATTATGGGATAAGAGCATATTTAGCTGAACTAGGAAAAAAGAGAAACATAATTAGTTATTCTTGAACATGACAGGATATACAGTGACTAATTGCAAAAAAAAATTGGGGGCATGAAAATTCACATTTCGGCCTTTATTCACTATATAATATTACTTTTGTGTGTCTCTTTTCCGTACCGTAATGTAAGCTACACAGGGGCATAGAATTTTGTCTCATTTATTCACTGTTTTATCTGCAGAGTTTAGAACAGAGCCAGTGAATATGTAATAAATATTTGTTGAACAGATGAGTAAAGTAAATATAGATAATTAAAAATTATGATAAGCATTGGGAAAGAAAAGTAACATGTAGAATTAGGGAATGTAACAAGGGGATCTGATATAGATTGGGACAATCGGATAGTTCTCTCTGAGGAAGCGATATTTGAACAGAGATATGAGGGAGAAATGGGGAGTTAGCCAAGAAAATATGTTACGTGTGGACAACAGACAGCATGTTTGGCATATAAAAACCTCCAGAAATATGATTATGTCTGGGTTCTTGTTATTGTTTTGTTTTGTTTTGGGTGGATGGGTTGAGACAGGGTCTTGCTATGTAGCCTAGGCTGGCTCAAACTCCTGCCTCAGCCTCCCAAGTGCTGGGATCACAGTCGCACATCACCATGTCTAGCTAGGATATCTGATTTTTAAGTGTCTCACGTTTGTAGACTACTCAGTCAACATGTTAAGGAACCAGTTTGTAGTGGCAATTTTTGTGGTTTTCTTGTTCAAAAGATGTTCACTGTCTCCCAGCTGTCCCTCTATCTTTGAGTTTAGAGCCAAAGAAGCAGAGTTCAGACCCAAGTTTCCTTCCTGATTCAGTCCCCATGTAGGATTCCGTATAGACTTAGCTGTTGTGAAGTTGGCCCCTTGAAACACCCATTCTAGTGGAACCCCTGCTCAGGAGGCCCTTCTTTCTTGGCTTGCCTGGCAAGAGATAGGTCTGCCATCTGGAATCAGAAAAATAGCCTGCCAGCCACTGAACAGTTCAGCCTGGGCCTGGACAATGAGAATCAGGCAATAGCCAATTCCTTGTCTGCAATTTGCTGATTATCACACCCCAGGGTGTGGGATTGTACAGCCAGGACCACTTTGCTCTGCCTGTCATCAAGGCAGAATGAACACAGATCCTGACAGGTCAAATCTTCCCCCAGACCTCAGAGGTTGCTGTACAAAGAACCAGGCTTAATCTCTGGCCAAGTGTATAATTCATTTATCTGCATGGTCATGAATTCTGGGCTCTCGGGGCAGGAAGCATGGGGCATTGTGACTGGTTCTACAGGTCCAGAGAGTCACTTAAGCCCTGATGTTACTGTGAGGGGAAGGATTTTCCAGACAAAGGCCCCTGCCTTCCACAAATTGAGCAGACTGGAAGGGGAGCCTATGCACGCAAAGGAATGGCGCTTTAGGGAGAGATTGACAACCTTGTCAACAATGCCCATGAACTTCTCTAGATCATGTAAGTGATGACAAGGAGGCTGGAATTAGTTATTCCATAAACTGTAGCCAGGAGGAATTGAGATGGGTAAGGAGTTCATCTCAGGGTGTTTGTATGTATGTGCATCCACTACTTTGTAGTCAAAGGAAGTTTTAAATACCAAGAATCATTTTTATTCCACTGGATTCCTTCTCAGAGAGTTGTTGGGGGCCTTAATCTTTGCCTCTAGCTGTCATAGCTCCTTTGCCACCACCCAAAAAGACTTTAAAAGCCAGTACTCTATACAGAACAGATATTTTAAAGCTAATTGGAAATTATTTGGAAATTTATGGTTTTCTGGCTTGGTCTACTGGCTTTACCACTGATCCTCCAGATTCTTGCTCAACAGAAATGGAAAGGGGATACCATTCCATGTTTCTGGAGTTTCATTTGCACAATTCCACAGCCCAAGGGGGTTGACCTGTTGCAATAAATCTAGCTTCAAAATTAGACTTATTTGCATTGTTAAGCACTCTATTTCAAGCCCCATGTCTTTCATCTCACTGCAACCTACATGGAAATTTGCAGTAGATGATACTTTAATCACAGATTGTATTTTATACAACTACAGGCTCCTGGAATGGAGGAGGTAGATGTTGCATAAGGCAGATAGCACTGGAGAGGAATGGAGAGAACAGAGGTCTAGTGCCTGCCTACTTTGACCTCAGACAGGCACTTTTCCTCTGTGTAGGGAGAAAATCTTGATGCCCTATTTATCCTTTTCTGCCTATTCATTTTAGGGGTTTGATATTAAGTATATAAGGAAACCCCAAGCCCAGATCTCCCCATCCAATCCTGTTAGTGCCTCCACTGACAATTATTTATCACTCCATTTTCTCAGGGCAACCATTATCTGGAATGAGATCATACATTAAATATATTATTAGTCATTAATACTTTTCCCCTCAAATACATTTATCAAATTAGTCTCATCAAAAAATTGAGACTCTTGGAGAAATAAGCTAGAAGTATAAAGCTTTTTAGGGTGCGTGGATCAGATTTTGTTTGCTCAGGCTTCTTGTCCTTGACACATGGTTTCTAGATCATAAGCAACTACTAAAGATTCTCTGTTTCATGTGAGTTCACTCATCTGCCAACCAATGGCCTTATAATTGGTAGAAATGTCAGAGGACTCTACATCCCATTGCATCACAAGTAGTTTATTGCTTTGTCACCTTTCAGTGGGTCTGTACTAAGCACTAATTAAAGCACTGTGCTAGTTCCCATAGAGGAACTTTGTAATTATGGGAGATAAGTCAATTAAACATGAAATTTATACATTTAAGAACTGTCTGGTTAAGTGTCATAATGAGTGCTCCAGAGAGAGTTTTCTAGGGTATAGCAGATGAATCAGACAGAATAGCTTCTTGAAGGAGGTGGGGCTCTTCCTGGAGCCTTGAAAAATGGATATGATTTTAATATGTAGAGAAGGAAGGGGGTAGTCTGTGCAAAGAGAAGCACATGAACTAATGTCCAGTCATCAGAAATGAGCCTAAAATATTTGTGGAGGATTCATATAAAAGAGCAAACGGTAGGAAAAAATAGGTCCAGACCAGAAAGTAAATAACAGAGGAATTTTTATTTGATCCATTAAAAGTATTCTCAAGAGCTTTTTGATGATACATACCAGTCAGAAAAAGAGTATACCCCCAGTTGTTGTTGTTGTTAGGTGCCGTCAAGTTGCATCCAACTCATAGTGACCCTCATAGGGTTTTCAATGGCTTATTGCTTTGCTTTAGGAGTGGATTGCCATGTCCTTCTGCCATTATTGCAGTGCTAAGGATCGAATCCCAATCCTCAGAGAGTGCAGAGTGGTGCTATACCAATTGAACTAAATGCCCATACCCCCAATTAATGTATACTTATATTAATGTGCTAATATATTATAAAGCATACACAGAAGTTACACAAGATGGTGTGATAAAATTAACAAAATGTTCTAATATTTTCTTTTCGCACAACAAAGAACCATCTTGTACTTTCCCTGGAGTACCTGTCCTTATATTGTGGATACCACCACTTTAGAATATCAGTTAAACATTTTGGGACCAGAAGTCCCTTTGAGAGTCTAGTGAAAGCTACATTTCCTCTCCTGTCCCCAGAAATCCATGCATGGATGCTTAACTTTTTCATACAGTTAATTTTGGGGCAGTAGAGTGAGCTATGGACCCTCTGAAGCCCATTGTCAGACCTCAGTTTAAGTTGTTATAAGTAGAGAAGGGCACCAAAGGCTTTTGAGTGGCTGAATGATCTGTAGACTTTAATCTTTTGGGAAGCTGAAACTGGTCATTGTGCACAAAAGGAATTGGCAGCAGCAGCAGCGGGGAGAGGCATAAAAGCAAGGAGAAAATTTAATAAACTATTTCAGAACTTTATACAAGAAATACAAAAGTAATGACAATTGCAACTCTGAGGCCTCACGTTTGGAGTACTGGGGGAAGGGTAATGATTATTTGGAATTATGAACTGGTTCAGATGACAGCCCAGCATCCCAAGAGAGATGGTCTGAGGACAGTGAGAAATGTGTTGATAAAGTTTGAGGGAACAATTGGATAGAAGACACAGATTGGGTAGTTGAAACAATGGAAGCAGGTTGGTGGTGAGGAGAAAGAGAATAAGTAAACATTTAGGTACCAGGGATTGTTTAAAGCACTTTAAATGAGTTGATTCAGTTAATCCAACCTCTGTGAGATAAGAGCTATTATTTTCATCATTCCATTTTATATATGGGGAACAGAGGTAAATAACTTTGGCTAAGGTTCCACAGCTAGGAAGTATTAAAGTAGGAATTCAAAGCTGAGCAGTCACCACATCTGTGTCCCTGAGCACTACATCATGCTGCCTCTTAAGAGTGAGGGATGGGAAGTGAGTCATGGGAAAGTCCCCAGGGGAATGGAGAAAAGGAGGAACAAAGGAGACGACTAGCACCCACTGAGCATCCATGTGGATCAGGCATTGAGCCAGTGCTCAGATACTAATATTAAGCAGCAGCAGCAGCAGCATAATCACCAAGAACTTTCTATGTGCAAGTCAGCGTGCCAAGAACTTTATGGAGCATAGTGAATTTGTCATTTTTAATCACTCAGCATTCAAATGCCTTTCCTAGTTGGAAAGAGTCCCCCATTGTATAAGTCATGATATAAGGTAGAGCCCACCTCTCACAGTGGAAGCCAAAGGAGTCCAGATACTCCCTTTCCCTGACCCTGGGTAGCTAAGATGTAGGGACAGGACCTATGCTGGAGCAGAAGGATACATTCACTGGAGCTTTGAATCTAGAGCAAATGAAGTTAAGATGATGAGACAGAATTCAATCACAGTGTTAGTCAGTGGCTGTGGTATTGGTACAGAGTCTTCCTGCTATCTAGCCCCAAAATTTCCTCCATACTTTTACCTATTCTGGAAGTCTCTATAGCACAGATTGGCAAACTACAAATTTGGGCCACCACCTGTGTTTTCTAAATAAAGTTTTATTGCAATGCAGTCATGCCCATTCATTTACATACTGTCTCTGGCTGTTTTTGTGCTGCAAGGGCAGAATTAAGTAGTTGCAACAGATACAGTATGGCCCGCAAAGCCTAAAATGTTTGCTATCTGGCCCTTACCAAAACAAGTTTCCCCACCTGTATTCTATATCCTTCTAGTAAATCACTTTGGGGGATTGTTTTTGTTGTTGTTAGGTGCCGTCGAGTCGGTATCTGACTTATAGCGACCCTCATAGGGTTTTCAATGGCTGACTGTTTCGCGATTGCCTTGAGAGTGGATTGCCAGGTCCTTCTCCCATTTTTGCAGTGCTGGGAATTGAACTCCGGACCTCAGAGATTGCAGTGCAGCACTCTACCAACTCAGATAAATCCCAGCCCCTTTGGGGGATTAATCTATGCAAAATTGATTTCAATTACTTGCAGCCAAGAACTTTAACAAAGTTAGTGCATCTAATCCTTACAACAACCTTGACAAGTACAAGATATTGTTCACCCCATGCAGAAGATAAGAAAACTGAAAAAAAGAAATAAAAGTGAAAAAGTATATAAGAAAACTGAGACCAGAGGGACTATCTGCCCAGGATCACACAGCTAGTTAGTGCTCATAAGTGACACTACTGAAATTCTGATCCAGATCTGACACTAGCAAACCATGAAAGAAATAAAGAAAATGGAGATAGAGCAGTTAGTAGTCTCAGACCTCCTTTGAGAAAGCAGAGAAAAGACAGTCATTTCTCCTAGTTGTTCAGAGGCACCCAAGTGATCAGTGCCATGGAAACGGAGAGGAAAAAAGGAATAGAGACAGCAGCAGCTTGGGTTTGACATGTTTATCTCCCTCTTGGCTGCTTCTATGAAGTCTATTTAAATGTTGGGTTGTACCTCTGTCAAAAGGTTATGCTGACCTCTCAATTCTTGGATCCTCTGCCAGCCTTTTGCTTGCTGAGGAGTCTAGAATACATTGGCCTGACTGTACTGTAGGCTATAGAGTTTGAATTCCCTCTTCTGGGTCACTGGGACCTACAATGAATTCAGAGGACAATAGCCAAAGTACTCATTGTTTCCACTGCTACAGTGTGCACCCTTTGAGGATAAGGTTTAAGGTTTGCTCATTAATTCCACTACATATTGAAAAGTGGAATCTGTGCCCTCTTTCAAGGTGGCTCACATGCATATGACCACAAAATCTTATTTCCTAGGCAACCCCCAATCTTCTTGGTGTGGCAACGGAATATGTGATCACTTTCACTCAGCAGTCTGGAGTTTTTTCTTTGCTAAATGCAATGATACTGGCAAATACGCCACAGCTTTGGGGGAGTGAGTGGGAGGAAGTTCTGCCATATGCACTTTTTCAGCCTTACCCACTAGACCCAGAGTTCCTTTGGTACAATTACTGTAAACGTTTACAATACCAAGATGTTCCCTCTGCTCACTGCACCATTTAATTGAGCTAATTAGTGGCAGTATCTATCTCACAGCAGCGGGCCTTGTGTTGGAAGTTTCTGGGAGGATCAAAATGCAGGCTACTGAAGGAGGCTTTGTGGATAAAAGCATTTAGAATATTATTGGGCTGATCTGTTCATGAGTGTACATGCACTCTTCTGATAAAAATAGTATACTTCTTTTAAGCTAGGTCAGAATTTTTTTTCTTGTCTTGTCACATGTTCTGATGAAGTATTTTCCTCTGTGATTTTACCCCCAACAAAGTTATTTCTCTGTCAAGTAAAGAAAAAAATCCAGCCACATGTGGGGCACATACCTGCAATCCCAGCCCTGTGGAGACTGAGGCAGGTGGATCTTGAGTTCAAATCCAACCTGTGCTACAGAGATCTATTTCAAAAAATAAGAAGAAAGAAAAATAAAACCCATGTTTTAGCCAGGTTTAGGCTGTTGATTAGGATAGAATTTGTAAGTACTTTGTAGCATGTCACTGGTCCCCCAGGAATATCTTTCTTTTACTCTCTGCTAACATAGCCAAGGTGCATCTGAAAGGTATCTGAAAGCAGACATCTCTTTGCTCTGAGTCAAGCCCAGCTCTGTGGCCCCCAATCTGGCTCATTTATGGATGAATGCTTAGAACTAACTAGCAAAAGCATGAGCCCCAGGAAGCTATTAGGAATTTTCATGATTATCTATTGATTTTCTGCAGGTGGGAGAGAAGTAGTGGTTAGCATAGTTGAACCAGCTTAAACCTCACCCATCCCAACCACTTCAGCACCCTCGAATAGTCTCCTGGCCTCATGCTATTATCATACTCACTGATTACTGAATCCTTTTCCGAAGTATTTTACCATCATAGATTCTCATTCAATCTTTCCAGCATCCAAGAAAAGTTCCACAGTTAGGGGCCCTCTCTATATATCAGTTTGTCAGAAGCTGTACCTTTCAGTAGGTCAAGGGCATAGGTGTCTATTTCCATGTACCCTGGGCCTGAGACTTGGGGAGTTGTGATCAGCCCATGGAGAAGCAGAGCCTAAGCAAACTGAGTTCATCATGGCATATTCTTATGATTGGTGGCCAACAGTACACAGTAAATGACCAAAGAAAGACCTTGACTCATCTCCTCTAATCCTTTGATTTTGCTGTAAAAGTCTTTCAAATCAAGTCTATTCTTATCTGACCAAACTCAATGTTGATTCTGAATACCCCTAGTCTGAAAATGTTGCTTTAAAGTGAACACATACACATTATGGCAGTGCAGCCTTACTTGATGCAATCAAAGAAGAGTGATAGCTCTCCTAACATTCTCCTGTGAAGGACAAAAACTGTTACTGAACCAATAACATTGTGGAAGAGTTCGTTCCACATGGGATTTCCCACATGCTCATTGAAAGAAAAATATCATACACCATGGTTAAGCCCACAAACAGAAACTACAAATCATGACATTGTCCACAGCCTTTCTCCTGAAGAGAACTACAAGAGAAAATATGGCACTGTCACTTCATAGATATCACATCAGCTGTCTCAGGTTTGGGTAAGTCACTCATGATCTTGACGGCTATGGCTAAGTTGTTTGAGCATGAGAGGGATTCATGGCTATCCTGGAATTAATTGGTGACATAGGTTGGTATTTGTCCAAGCATATTTGATAGCTTTTATGTTCACACAGGTGCATGGGAGATTGCACTTTTGATGTTTCACTCAGTTCAACTTACTTAGAGCAGAACTTTGCCAACTGTATCTGTATATTAGAATCGCCTGGTCAGCTTTGAAAACTCCCAGGCCATTTCTTAATTTAGTTAGATTGGGCTGCCAAAAAAAATACTGTAGACTGAATATTTTACACAACAGAAATTTATTTTCTCACAGTTCTGGAGGCTGGGAATCTAAAACTGGGATATGGCATTGTCAGGTTCTGGTGAGGGCTCTCTTCCTGGCTTTCTAAGATGGTCATCTCTTTGCTGTATCCCCACGTGGACAGAGACTACTCTGCTCTCTCTTCATCTTCTTATAACCTACTGGATAGAGGCTCTAACCTTACGACCTCATTTAACCTTAATCATCTCTATAAAGGCCATGTCTCCAGTACAGTCACATGCAGGGTTAAAGCTTTCACATGTGAATTTTGGGGATATACCATTTAGTCCATAATATACCCTAAATCACTTAATTAGATCAGACCCCCAGGATTATACCTTGTAAACCACGTAGGTGATTCTTGTTGTTAGGTGCCGTCGAGTGGAGTCCGACTCACAGCGTGATTCTAGTGTGAAGCCAAGTTTAGAAATACTAATTTACAGCCTTGCTACTGGAAGTGCAGGCCATTAATTAGCAGCATCAGCATCACCTAGAAGCTTGCAGACACTTGGGTCTCACCCCCAGTCATCTGAATCAGTACTTGCATTTTAATAGGATTTCTAGGTGTTTCATGGGCACAGTACAGTTTAAGAAGCACAGATTAAGAACATCTAACATGTTCCTACTCTAGATAATCTTCCTCCTTTGTATAGTAGGATACTTGCAATAATAGCTACATGAGTTCTTTACTACTATAAGATTGTCTCCTGTATCAGTGCTTGACTATGCAGTCTTCTGACAGTTGCTAGATGATCCAGAATACATGAGGTGGTATGTTCATGTGGATTCTCAAGGACCACCATAGACATCCATGCTGGCTGATCACTCACTCAGGAGCCATGCACACTGCTGGGTAACTGCCAGACAGTATGTCAAGTTTTAGGTTCCCAATGTTTCTACTGGTGATTTGTTTACTTTTGAATTGTTTCACAGAATTGTCTCCTCTCAAAACCATTTGCAGCTTCGTGTTCAGGCTAGAGATTTCACTCAGATGAGTTGTTTACCTTATTTTTGCCAAAGACTTGTTTTTGAAGAAAATTTACCATTAACCCAGTCTAGATGTTTTCTACACACACTGTTCATATTTAGCTGTTTCCTTGGTTCCCATACAAATCAGTCCCTTTGTCTGGTCTTGTTACAGCTTAGTTGTTAATTGCATGGTGGTGTTTCTCTTTGGCTCCAGCTACTCTCTACAGGTTTTCTTTGTTGTTGTAAAAATGTATTTTACTAGTTTCAGTTTGGGAAGATGAAAAATATCTGGAGATGAATGGTAGCAATGGTTGCACAACAGCGTAAGTACACTTAATGTTACAGAACTGTACACTTGAAGATAGTTAAAAGGGTAATTGTTATGTTATGAATTTTTACTGTGATTTAAAAAAATTAAATGCATTTTACTAAATGTAATGAGGTGTCTTGGTTTGGATCCTGGAATAGAAAAAGGGAGTCAGTATATAAACATCAGTGAAATCTGAATAAAGTATGGAGTTTTGTTAATAGTATCAATACCAACATTAATTTGTTAGCTTTAATGAATGCACAAGAGTTGTATAAAATGTTAACACTAGAGAAAGTAGACAGTAGGAATGAGAGGCCTAACAGAACTATGCTTTCTTTCAATTTTTCTATAAACATAAGATTATTCCAAAAAAACGTTTATTATAAAAGAAAAGATGAGCTCTATTC
Source organism: Pedetes capensis (assembly GCA_007922755.1). Taxonomy (NCBI): domain Eukaryota; kingdom Metazoa; phylum Chordata; class Mammalia; order Rodentia; family Pedetidae; genus Pedetes; species Pedetes capensis. The sequence continues at coordinate 12,350 of VMDO01033810.1, forward strand.
TGACCCATCATTTTGCAAAGGAGAAAGGATTGACCATTAGAACAATCCACCAGGAGACAAGAGCCAAGACCCTTTTCCTTTCCCTAGAGCTTCCAGCTTCAGCCCCTTAGAAATGACAGCAAGTGAAGTGCAACAGGTACCCCTCACCAAGATACCATGCTCTGAAAATGGGGGTTTTACTTTCAAGGCTCTAAGCTTGAGAGAGAGGGAGAGAGAGAAAGAGAGAAAGAGAGAGAGAGAGAGAGAGAGAGAGAGAGAGAGAGAGATTCATAATAGTACTGTTTACTGAATGGCAGTTCATCATGGTGGTTAAGAGTGCAGAATCTACAGTCAGACTGCCTGGGTTTGAGTAGTGTTTCTACCACTTTCCAACTCTATGACTATGGATAGTTAACCTCTCTTTGCCTCATTTTCCTCATACATAAAGTGTAAGTGATAATAGTACTCACTTTATAAAGGTTTTCTGAGCATTCAATGAGAACATCCTTATGGGTGCTTGGCATGGGCCTGATTTAAGGTAAGCTCTAGGTGTTGTTATGGATGAAGCATTATATTGTTTTTATACATTTCTATTACTTAATAACTTCCAGCAAGTCTCAGTTTTAAAAAGCTTCTAAATTATATGCTACTATAGATACAATGTCTCCAAATCATAAATGTACAGCACAAAGAAACACTCCCCTGTAATCCCAACCAGATGCAACATGTAGAATGTAGTCATCACCCTCAGAAATTTCCCATATGCTCTCTTCCATTCATTACCTGTCACAGTTTACTCCATTTGTTTGTTTCTGTTCATTCAGAGATCGTTCCCTCTCTGTCTTTCATAATTTAATTTAATTTGGAGGGTAAAGGAAACATAAGCATGGTTTAAAAGTCAAAACTATATATTAATTAGTAATCTATATTTCCTGTTTCCCCCAACAGTTAATTTGAAGTAACATGACTACTTTATTTATAAGTGTGAATCACATGGCATTTTTTGTAAGAAAATTGCATGGGTAGTATTTCTAAAACATTCTTAAGTGCTTTACTATCCCTTCAATTTGATTAAACCAATATTTTGATAGTCCCCTCAATTCAGTTAGCCAGAATTAAGTGAGCATTTACTTTGGCAAAGCACAGTACTAGAAAGAAAAGTGAACCAGACAGAGTCATGTCTTTAGATGCAATAACCCATATTTGGAAAATAGGCCTATAGACAGAATTCTACTCCAAGGCACACGATGAATATAATAGAGTTATAAAGTTCTATATGTAAAATTATCATTCACAATAACAACAAAAAAGAAGGCTTGTAACATCTTTTTTGTTGGTAATTCACTAACAAAAAATGTTAGGCATTTTATAGATACAATTTTTTTCAATTCTACTAACAGGCACAAATGACCTGAATAAATGGTAGGATATATCATATTGATGGGTGGAATGGTTTATCATTATAAATGTGTCAGTTTTGCTCCAATCTCTAAATTCAATGCCATTCCAATCAAAATACCAGCAGAATATTTTTAAGGAACTTGAAAAACTTATTCTCCTATGTATACAGAAGAATAAATGTCTGTAAATATCTAAGTTGATTTTTAAAAATAATAGATGAGAGACTTGCCCTTCTACAGTCTTGAACATGCTACAAAGACAGAAAGAAGAAGAAAGGAGAAAGAGAAGAAGAAGGAGGAGGAGGAAGAGGAAGGGGAGGAGAGGAGGAAGAAGAAAGAAAAGGAGAGGGAAGGGAGGGGGAGGGGAGGAGGAGGAGAAGAAGAAGAAGAGAGGAGAGGAAGAGGAAGAAATAGTGGTGGTGGTAGTGTAATGAAAGGCCAATAAACCAAAGGAATATAATACAGAGCTCAAAAACGGATGATAATAAGATAAATACAATCTCACAGCAAGGGAAGGATGGATTGTTTGGTTTTGGAAAGAATAGATAACCATGTGACAGAGCTTGCTAATCTGTGCCACGTTATAAACCACAAATGGATAATAGGTGTGTGGAGCTATCTTTGACCCTTAAGATAACCAGACAGGACCTAAACTACTTAGAATTCCCAGGCTTGTGGCCTCCACCTCTATCTATGAGCAGCCTCTCAGCTTACCACATTATGCTAAGCATGTACTATTATATTCTCTTAGTGCCATGACCTGGAAAAAACTGAGAAGCACTGCTCTTTGGAGAAAAGTAAAGTTGTATACTAAGGTGACCTCTGTTGTTGTTGTTATTGTTGTTAGCTAACCTCCTACTAGATTAAAAACCTAAATGGGAAAGATAAAACTATAAACATAAGAGAGTTTCTCTATAATTTGAAATGGTATAAGATTTCTTAAATAAGGCCCCAAGCCAGAAATCTTTAATGTCATAAAAGTCATAAATTTTACTACATCAAACTTAAGACTTACAAATCAATGAAAGACCACTATAGACACAGTTATCAGATAGATGATAGACTGGGACAAGATATTTTGAAGTATCTAACACTGACAAGTCATTGATGTCTACAATGTCCAAGGAACCCTGATAAATTAACAGGAAAATGATGGAAGACATAATAATTAAAATAAGCAGAACATAGTCACAGAAGGGACAACTCACAGAAGGGGAAACTGGATTGGCTAGCAAGCAAGGAAGAGATTATTGATCTTGACAGTATTCAAAGAAATACAAATTAAAACAATAGTGAGATAACAAGTAATACTCAAAAAGTTGGCAAAAGTTAGAAAGTCAGATGATACCAAGTGTTTGCAAGCATGCAGGGCAAAAAAAGGAATTTCCATGTGTTGCCAGTGCAAATGTAAACAGGCACAGCTCTTTGAAGATCAATCTGATGTCAGTTATTGATAGTAATTATATATTCATTCTTACAACCTCACCCCGATATATATTTCTCTATTGTTTAAAAACGGGACACATATGAGGATGTTTATCACAGAACCATTATTATAGAAACATTTGTGTAAGGGATTGGAAGCAAACTAGATGTCCATCAGTGGGGACAGGGTACTTGTAAAGTGTAGGAAATATGGAATATTATACAAGGGTTAGAAGCATTGAAGTAGCTGTCCAAATAGCAATATAGATCTTGAAGGCATTCTTGTAGAATAATAAGAAATAGAATGAGATCAATAGCCCAAAGACAGCTACATCAATTCAACTATACAATCATACCAACAACTGGATAGATATATAGATATCCTAGACCTACATCAACACCTGCAGCTGTAGCACTGTGGCATCCGATCCCATCAGATCTTGGAAGCTAAGCAGGGTTAAGCCTGGTTAGTATTTGGATGGGAGACTGCCTAGAAAACCAGGTGCTATAGGCTTAGGAGAAGGATTCGCAACCCACTCCTAATAACATTCTGTCATTGAAAACCCTATGGATAGCAGAGAAGCACTGACAATAGTGTTTCACTTGTTGAACGTAGGGTCCCTATGAGTCGGACACTGACTTGAAGGCACCTAACAACAACAAGACCTACATCAAATACATTATGTAAGGTGTCTGAGGGGAACAGGAGTTGGGAGAGAAATGGGAATGAAAGAAACAATAGAATAAAAGGGGGGGCACGACATGAACTAAAGATATTTTGCCTTGAACTGGGAGTGCAATTAACTTGGCTTTTATAGCTGAATTCCTCACCACGAAAATTTTAAGTTATATGGGAAGAAAGTCATTAACTTCAACCAGAGAAATCTGGTTGGAAGAGGCCAGATTTGAGCTGAGATTCAAAGAGTGGATAGGCCTTTGGTAGAGAGTTCTGGAAAAGAAGGGTGTCTTTGCAAGTAAACAATTTCGTAGGAAGCCAGTCAGTGGTAGAGTACAGATGAATTTAAGTATCAGCACAGAGTAGTATCTGAAGTCGTGGGTAGGTAGTGGTGATTAGTGGAAGCTGAAGAGTGAAGGGTTTTCAATGCCTGATTAGCCTGGTAAGGCTTAGTGTCCTATTTGTAGGACAGTAATGAATTCACCTATTATTATTATTATTGTTGTTGTTGTTGTTGTTGTTGTTGTTGTTGTTGTTATTTGCCAAGAAATAATCAGTGAATTTGTTGCTGTCCTGTAAATAATACACTGGGCATAGACATGGTAAGTAGTATGGATTTTATTACAAAAATGATAGGGAATGATTTGCAGTTTTCTGGCAAGTGTGCAATAGGATCAAATGTAGGAAGATGACTGTCCAGAGTGTTAGAGGAACTGCAGCCATGTTTGGACCCAGAGGGAACTCCAGGTGCTGTTGTCATTATCTAGGTGAGAGAGAATGATGGACAGAGCTAGGCTTTGGTTATCGGTTCCTAATGGGACCAATAAGAGTGCTGTGCACATGGACTGGGGAAATTGACAGGACTCGGGAAATAAATGAGTGTGGGGTCTCATCATTATAGTGGAGGTAGCAGAAGCTGTAGAAGGTGGATGAAATCACCAAGAGCCTTTGGGCAGAGTGGCATAGGCAAATGAAGAAGTCTTCAAGAGCTCGGAAGCCTGAAGGGCCTATGGTATAGCACAGCGAAAGCAGGGAAAGAACGTTAGGCAATGACAAATGCATCAAAGAAAGTCTGTGGGGATAGAATTTAGCAGAGATCACTGGTTACTTTCCAGATTGTACTTTCAAGAAAGGGGTTAATAGGCCTCAAGTGCCAGGAGTTGGAGAGAGTGGGAGGGGAGGAAGTGAAGGCTGTGAGTTTTGACTAGTCCACCAAGAAGTTTTCTGGACATTTCTGGAAGTTTTCTGGTGGTAGAGACATAGGACAGTAGCTTGCGGGGAATGGGAATTGGGGAGTCAGGAAGGATTTTGTTTATTTTTTTTAATATCTAGCACGTCAGAGCATATTTTGAAGACCGTAAGAAAGCAACCAGTCCAGAAGCTATAGGGTAAAGGGAGGATACTTACCAAGTAGGGTTCCAAGAGATGTTGTTGTTGTTAGGTGCCGTCGAGTCGAGTCCGACTCATAGCGACCCTATGTACAGCAGATCGAGACACTTGCCGATTCTGTGCCAGGCAAACAATCTTATTTATGTTTAAGCCCATTGTTGCAGACAGTGTCAATCCATCTGGTGGAGGGTTTTCCTCTTTTCCGTTGACCTGCCACTCTTCCAAACATGATGTCCTTCTCCAGGGATTGTTCTCTCCTGACTACATGTCCGAAATATGTAAGACACAGTTTGGCCATTTTTGCTTCCAAGGAGCACTCTGGTTGTACTTCTTCTAGGACAGATCTGTTGGTTCTTTTGGCAGTCC
>VMDO01033811.1:0-17488 GCA_007922755.1 Pedetes capensis
ATCTTTAGGATTAATCTGTTACTGGAAAGCTAACTAAGTTGATTGTAAACTTTATGACTGTTACAAAGTCCATTGCACTGCAGTTACCTTTGTGAGCTATTTTTAGTATCTCCTTGAGTCGCTATATAAGCATGAGTATAGAGAATAAAGTTTAGCTCAAGACCATCAGTCTTGGCCTCTTCATCTCCTTCATCCTCGGCTCTCCCCTTCCCACTTTGGGCCCCAACAGATGTGAGCAGTGTTATTGCCATAGTGCACAACATGGATAAATCTAAAAACTATTGGTTATGTGAAAAAAACTCGACATCAAGAGAACATAGCACATATATGTTTCCATTTATGTGAAATTGAGATGGGGCAAAACTAAAATTGATTGGCCAGTAATTACTAAGGATAATAAAGAAGGAGAATTGACTGTAAAATGGTCTGAGGAACCCTTTGGAGGTGGGGAAAATCTTACTAAAACATACTTATAATTTATTAATTCAAAATTTTATATCTAAGTCTGAAGTAACATATTAAAAGATGGATGCAAAAATAAAAGAATGTGTTGCTGTCTCTCTGTTTCAGTCCCGTAGACACCATTTTATTCTTTTATGTTAGTTTGTCTATTAACCATCATTCTTTATATAACCATCAATAATTGAGATGACTTTGCTACCCTTATTTCAAAAACAGATGCATTCTTATTTCCATCTTGGATATAATGTTTGCCTCTCTAGCCAATAGTTTGTGTATCTGGACCATCCTGCCACACACTCTCGTGGAATAACTAAGAGTGACATGATATTTTCAATGACAAGGTGAAAAACAGGATTTTTCATTTAAAAAATAAATGCACACATACACACACATACACACACACACACACAATTAACCTACACTATATATGTAACCTATCAATTTCTTTATCTCCTCTGAAAAAGTAGACTTTTTGCCAACTTACTGATTTACTTCTTAGCAAGTTAATAACACTTGTCATGTGGTAGAAAAATTTAAGAAACTGATACTACCATATCATCTGACATAGCTAGAAATGATTTTATTTTTAGTGTCTGAGTTTTGTATGTTGAATGAAGATTAGATACCATTTTTAAGCATTTGCTACATGCCAGTTACAATATTTAACAAATGCTATTTAATTTTCTATCACAGTGAGAATTATTCTTAAAATAGTTCTTCATACTTTTAACAGCTTGTTGTTGTTAGGGGCCATCGAGTCGGTATCCGACTCATAGCGACCCTCATAGGGTATTCAATGGCTGACTGTTTCGGGATTGTCTTGGGAGTGGATTGCCAGGTCCTTCTCCCATTTTTTGAGGTGCTGGGAATTGAACTCAGGTCCTCAGAGACTGCAGCACAGCTCTCTACCAACTGAGCTAAATCCAAGCCCCTCTTTTAACAGCAGCATATGTGAATCAAAGTGTTGATGTAAATAATCTGTTAAATCAAACTTTAGTGCTTGAGATTGAAGCAGATACTAGTTCTAGCCATAATTACCTGCATATTTCAAGTGAATGGCTTAACTTATTAAAACAGCTCAAGTTTTACAAAGTTTTAAATAAGTTAGCCCATAGCTGCTTTGTCATCCTCCTATGGACAGACTACAGAAGGCATTTGTAAATGAGTGACAAAATGAGAACAACTCTTCTTTATGCTCCCAATTCAAAGAAGTTCACAGGAGCTGTGAGCTATTTCTGATTCTAGCATGTCAGTAGAGTCTAATATATAAACATTATTCAGAAAGGAAAAAAACTGCTTTTAAAAAATACACTAACATTATTTGCAAATAATTGCACTATAGTAATTTTTCCCAAGAAAATCTGTCATTTTACAATTGGTATCACTTACATCTTAAAGTCATTTCTTCTGCAGCTCAAGTGTCTTCTGTAAAACCACTGTTGTCCTGAGATGCTTATATAATAAGAGTCTAACAATTACTCTGTTTTTCTCTAGCCAGAATGCAAAGAAAATGAGTATGTTTTCAAATGGTTTTCCTTGAAATCTCTCCAGAAGGTTCTCTTTTTAAATTTATTTTATTTTTAAATGTTGGTGGGGTACAGAGAAATAAGTTATTTACTATATCCATTATGAAACTATTAAAGCCCTTTTGATTACATATTGATCCTCTTATATATTTTACAGAACAATATAAACTAAAGAAGAAAAGAAAAAGGGAGGAATTTTAATTAATACATAATGAAAATAAAATGCAATCATGGGTTATATTCTCAATGATTTTTGTTCTTCCACCTACTTTTTTCATGTAATCATATAGTTGTAACCTATACTTTGAGCTTTTCCATTCACTCTTTAACCCTACATTATTTCCCTTCTCCTTCCTCCCATCCCTAATCTCCACTCTCACCTGCTGGTCCCCTCTCCCTTCTTTCAGATCTGCTTGTATTCTCCTTTCTCAGATAGGTATGATTGTTCATTTTTATATACTTAAATATAAATAATTGTTTTTCTTCCTTTAAGTTAGGATTAGTTCCCACATATGAGTGAGAACATATTTCTCTTTTTGAGTCTGGGTTAAATTGTTTAAAATGATGTTCTCCAGTTCCACCCATTTTGCTGGGTATTTCATTCTTCTTTACTGCTAAGTAATATTCCTTTGTGTATATATACCACAATTTTTAGATTCACTCCTCTGTTGATGGACAGCTTGGTTGATTTCATACCCTTGAACTTGTGAAGAGTGCTGCATTAAATATGGAAATGCAGGTGTCCCTGTGTTATGATGACTTGTCTTCTTTGGGTATATTCCCAGGAGTGGTATATGTGGGTCATATGGCAGTTCTATTCTTAGTTTTCTAATGTACTCTCCATACTGATTTCCAAAGTGGTTGAACTAATTCACAGTCCCATCAACAGTATAAAAGGGTTCCTTTTCCTCCTCATCCTAGCCAGCATTTGTAATTATTTGTTTAGTTAATGTTGGTCATTCTTATTGGCATAAGATAGAATCTCAATGTTGCTTTGATTTGCATTTCTCTAATGGCTTAGGATATTGAGCATTTTTTCATATGTTTATTGACCATTCATATTTCTTCTGTTGAGAACTGTCTTATCAGTTCCACTGCCCTCTTAGTTATTGGGTTATTTGTTACTTTGATGTTTCATTTCTTAAGTTCTTTGTATATTTGAGAAATTAGTACCTTGTTAGATATATAGGATGCAAAGATTTTCTGCCATTCTGTGGGATCTCCCTTTACTCTGTTCATTGTTTTCTTTGTTGTACAGAAGATTTTTAGTTTTATGTAATCTCATTTGTTGATTCTTGGTGCAGTTCCCTGGGCAATAGGAGTCTTGTTAAGGAAATGCTTGCCAATGTGTGTTTGTTGGAGTATGTTTCCTATATTTTCTTCTAGTAGTTTTAAAGTTTCTGGTTTTATGTTGAGGTCTGATTCATTTTGAGTTCACTCTCATACAGATTGAGAGATATGGGTCTATTTTCATTCTTTTGAAAATTGATGCATACTAAAGCCAACAATAAGCCAAACTCAAAAGGAATACACAGAAATTTTTAAGATCAAAACAGAAATTAACAAAATAGAGACTGATTTGACAATACAAAATATGAACAAAAGCAAAAGCTAGTTTTTCAAAAAGATCAATAACATTGACGTTACCTTATCCAGACAAAATTAACACCAAAAGAAAGAGAGTAAAGTCCCACAACACTGGGCATGGAACTGTTCTCACAATCAATGACAACAGACTAGCTACAGTAGTGCCTCAGTGTCCTCCTACACAAAATTGCTTACTAATAATATTTATTATGTTTTTGTACTGATTAAGTACTTATATTTCTTCTTTAGTGAATTGTCTGTGTCCTCTCATTTTTTCCTTTGGGATGGATCTTCACCCTCTTTTACTGATCTTTAATGAGTTTTGACTGGTTCTGTGGAATTCCAAATCTCATTCTCAGTTTAGGATTCCTTTTAAACTTTATATTTAGTTTTTATTACAAGAATTATTTATTTTACACAATCCAAACTATCAAACCCTCACTTGTAGTTTCTGCCTATGGTGTTGATTCAAATTCACATATATATACCAATATTTTATTTGAGCACTTTTCTGGTTTGTTTTGATGTTTAAATATTTATCCATCTGGCTTTAATTTTATTTTTAGCTATGTGTAAACATTTCCGTCTATTTATTTCAGTGCTTACTGTATTTTCAGCAAGTCCTGGAGGTACAAAGGAGAATGAAACATCTCTGATCACAAGCTGGGTAACTTATCTGTCCCCCAGTCTAGGGATTGACTCATGGCCATATGCTCACTTTTTTAGGTATAGAGGCCTTGAAATAAAAAAGCCCAAACTTCTCTATAAGTAGAATGAAGCCTTTGAAGTCCATAAACTTGTAACATTCTTAACTCTCCAGAACTCCTGAAGGAAGAGCAGATTGGGCTGAGAATATGCTGAGGTGGTCAAGAGATGGAAAAGTTTAAGCTTCCACTCCAAGCCTATCTTAGCATTTTTATTTATAATATCCAAGTCATATAAAACTCTCTAGCTATTATTGCCCACTTCCATTTAATAATAATCTTCTCATTTTAGCATAACATGTAAACAGATTGCAATTTCTACAAGTGAAGTGCTTTGAGGGAAAAAAAAAGTAACACATTAATGTAATCTGAAAATAACTGCTCAATATTGGGCTGTTAGAGCATTAGACTTGTGAAATATGAATGTTCTGAGATGGGTGAAGGTGAAAACCTCACAGAACCATGCCCAAACACATAACCTCACTTACTCAGCCATTTTAAATGCCTCTCATGTGCATCACAAACGTAATGTGAGAGCAGGAATGTTTATCCCAACTTTTGGCAATACTGAGGCTCATCTGTAAGTAAAAAAATGGCCGACTGCAGAGCTGGGAGTCTGTTGGTCTCTGTACTTGTACATGAAATGATATCATAGAGAATGTTAAAGAACATTTCTCTAAGAGTCTGAAGACATACTTTCTCAACTCCTTACTAGTATTAACATTCTTTATTCCTCTAAAACCTCAGGACTCCAACAGATTCAGAGGAAATCAAACTCACATTTGAAATGCAAACTCAGTTAGAGGTTGGTGATCTTAATCTCACATATATTTGGTTGCTAAGATGTGTAAGATTGACAGCACTTATAGCTTCTCAAGAGAATTTGAGAAGCAGGTTCACAAACATTGCCCATTGCATTAGCAACATCATTTAAGGAAAATGCTACCCCTTCCCTTCTCCTATTCATGACCTAAGATAAGATGCTAAGTTGTTTTAGAATGGGAAGGGAAATATTAACTAATGAGAGTCTCTAACAGGCTTTCTCCATTTTAAAGGTTTAAAAACTTATAGCAGCCAAGAATAAGATTTAGAGATGTAATTGCAAAATGAGTGTCAGAAACCTGGACCTCTTTTCCTAGAGCCTGGCTATGTCCACACTGTCAGAATAAATTATTGACAAAGCCATCCGGCCCTTTTTGAGAGAACACTCCTGTTTCTGAACTGGTGATATGGTTTAGTCTGTCAATGGGGGAAAAAGGCTGATTTTAGTCTCAAATTATTGATAATTTCTGAAGATTTGCATTTCCTCTGCATGAACCACGCTTATCTCCACATGCCAGGAGGGAAGCACAACAGAGTTGGGGCTGAGTGAGATGAAATGAAAGCAAAACAATTGATTGTGAGCATACCTAAACATTGTCTTAATTGCCGCTTGACTTGGATAAAGAAATATATCCACATTCTCAGGAGTGGATGTGATCACAGTGTCTCACTGATTGAATAGCCTTCTAGTTTCAAGAAGTATGTGAATAGGAAAATGTCTGATCCTGTGGAGGAAAGAGCAGCAGATCTTCCAGGGTAGAGATGAGGTCAGAGCATGGAGTACCACATCTCAGGAATTTTCTGTTTGGTAGGTCAGTTCTCATTTATTTCTGCTCAACTATTGTTGCCCAGAATCAAGGAGGTTGGATGTGTGTCCATGGTTAAGCCTGGCTGCCAGCCTGCCACTGTAGTTTAGGAAGCTGAGTTGGAGAATGTAAAATGGCCAGATGGCCTTTTCATTCTCGCTGTTCTGAAAGCTGCAGGAAAGAAATAAACGTCAAGGGGAATGCTTCTCCTCTAGTCCATCCAAGTGCATGGTCACACAGTGCAGCTCTTATGTGGCCCTTCATAGTCCTTTCCTCAAAAATAAGGCACATGCTCCCAACTTGGGCTTCCTTTTTGAATTTAGATAAAATTTTGTTGTGGTCCACAAACATTCTGGGGTCACAGTGGGATTTTATAGGTCTACTTTTTACTTGGAGCTGCGGTTTAGCTTACTTGGTAGAGTGCTGCTCTGTATTCTCTCAGGCCCTGAGTTCTATCTCCAGCGCCACAAGAATGGGAGGAGGACCTGCCAACCCACTCCTGAGATAATTCCCATGCAATCAGCCACTGAAAACCCTATAAATAACAGAGAAGCACTGATATAGTACCCAGTATGGCACAGTGTCAGAGAGTGTTTTGTTCTGTTGTACATAGGGTTGCTATGAGTCAGACTTGACTTTACAACACCTAACAAGAAGACACTTTTCTTCAATGGAGTTTTCTTCTATTTTTAGTTCTTCAGTTTTGTGGAGTTTCAGAGTGGTGAGCTAAGTGAGTTAAGTGCCTCTTCTCAGCAGATTTCAGAAAACATCCATTTGGGGGGCTCTTTAGAGCTATGAAAATGTTCTGTAAGATACTATAATGGTTCATAATATAAGGTGCTCATAATAGAGGAAACTTTGGGGATATAGGAGAACTCTCTATACTTTTCTTCAATATTCCTAAAAATCTAAAACTTCTAAAAACTAAAGTTTATGAAAAAAAGGCAACCATTTACTAAACATAGGTTTTCCCTTACCATAACTAATGAATGAAAGAGACTTTACTATATTGATCCAAATGGTTGCCATATTTTAGATCAGAGTCACTAAATGCTTTTAGCAAAAACAGAATCTGAACAGACAGGCAGTAAAATTCCCCAGAGAGCAAGGTCTCAGAACATTAAGGAGCAATAAACAGACAATTTATCCTAAGATGCCCCGTGTCAGCAACGAATCCATGGTCAGTTAAAGACGCCAGGAAAATAAGTGACAACAAATAGGAGAAACAATGTTGACAATAATGATAAACCAATTTGTGGATATAACTGAAGCTTTTCCATCACATTTTACCATCCCCTAGCCACAACCCCTTATATATAACCTCATCAAAGCAACATCAGTGAGACAAAGAATGGAAGCACAGTATTTTTCTCCGATTCTGGGCTCTTCTTAATCTGAGAGAATAGAATCATGACCCATCCAGGTAGCAAGCAAGAGACTTGTGAGACCATCCTTGACAGTTCCTTTTCTACACAACTCATGTCCATACCTGACACCCAATCTCTTCAGTGACCTCCTGAATATAATTCTAAAATCCATCCATTTCTCCCACAACCAAAAATATCAGAATCCCCAGCAACAGAAAAATACTATTACAAATTACCATTATCTCTGAAATGAATTAATGCAATAAATTCTTAATTATTCAAGTACATTTAGACTGGATCCCTGATGATCCTTTCTCCATGATGCAGCAGAAAGGTTCTTTTCAAAACACTAAAGTACTTATGACACTCTTCTTTGAACTCTTTTAACAGCTTCTCACTATCTTTTGGCTTTTGATAATACTGCTCTTATTCTCATTCCAATACAGTGGCAAGTTAAAATCAAATTGCTCCTTTCTGAGAATAATAGGAGGCAGTTCATCCCATCCATTACTCACACTTCACAGGCTCCCGAGTCTTCCCACCAATTCTGAAGGCTAACTTTTTGGATGAAAGTGGTAAAAAAACCTCACTAATTATGGCTTGAAAAGTGAATCATTTGTCCTCACATGATAAGAAGCCATGACAGGTAATTCCCGGCATCAGTTCAGTTGTTTAACAATATCACCTTTTGGCTAAAGATCAAAGACCTTGAGGATAAGGCCCTATAAGGTCTTGTTCCTGCCTACCTTTCCACGCTTTTCCTCACTCTTAGCACTCTAACTACAGTGATCTTCTCTGAGATCCTCAAACACACCATCTTGCCTTCTATCTTGAGTCCTTTGTACACGTTCTTCCTTCTTCTGTGAATGTTCCACTCTCCCCTTCTGTTTAATTAACATCCCTTTGTGCTTAGTCTACTAATGGTAATTAGCTTACCTTCTTCATTACTTAAGTGTCATTTTCATGGGAATTATCTCTCAATTTGCAGCATCTCAAAGGCCAAATATCTTTATTACAAATGTTCTTAGATCTGTGTTTTTTTATTTCATAGCACCCACCTAACTTATAAAAGTATACTCATTTTTATAATTATTTGAATTATGCTTATAGCTCTCATCAAGATATAATCTACATGAGAGAAGTTGTGTTTGGTCTTGCTGATTCTCAAAAAATAATTTTTGAACAAAGAAAAATGAGGTACAGTGACTTTTCATGGAGTCACATTAGGTGCAACACTCAGACAAAAATTAACCACCAGATTTTGTACAGTACCAATCTCAAGATACATTTTCCTTAAGAAAGGAAGGTGTATACCCAGATGCCTTCCCATTCAATCATAGTGTCATAACCCAACTGGCTGGTTTCCAAGGGAAGGTCAGAAATTCAGCATTTCATAATATTGCTCTTATTCTCATCCCAATACAGTGGCAAGTTAGAATCAAACTGCACCTTTCTGAGAATAATAGGAGGCAGTTCATCCCATCCATTACTGTCACTTCACAGGCTCCCAAGTCTTCCCACCAATTCTAAAGGCTAACTTTTTGGATGAAACTGGTAAAAAGAAAAACCTTACTAATTATGGCTTGAAAAGTGAATCATTTGTCCTCACATGATAAGGAGCCATGACAGGTAATTCCTGGCCTCAGTTCAGTTGTTTAACAACATTACCAAGGACCCAGGCTCTTTTTCTGCCCTGTCCTGGTATCCTTAACATGTTGACTCTTCTATTTATGCTTGGCATCTCAAGATTTAAAAATATGCCACATCTGTGGGTATCAACTGAAAATTCAAGGCAGAAATAAAGTATGGAGAAATAGCAACAGCAGCCTATCTACTTTACAGGAAGGTAAATGCTTCCCAGAGTTTGCCAATAGATTTCTGTATTTCATTAGCAAAAATTTGGAAGTATGGACATCCCTTGATACAAAGAAAGCAGAGAAAGCAAGTTTCTATAACTGAAAGAAAGCAAAAGAGAAGTAAACTGAGAAAAACTTTTATTAGGAAATCTGAAAAATCTGTCACGTTGCTATAGATTTTTCTTTTATAAATTAACCAATAAATGAAAATGGATGTAACATAGACTTGCAAAACAAAGAAACAGAAATTTTGTCTCAGAGCAGAGTATTTCAAACCATTTGATTGTTTTACCTGAGTTGATCATAATGGCAGAAAGATTGGTTTAAAATATAATCTTGTTACAAATGAAGGCTGTTCCATATTTGATGTGAACCTATGCTTCCTTTCTTGATAATGTAAGTGCCTATCCATTTTCTCAACCTAACTTTCATAATAAAATCAAAGGACAACATGAGATATGTCCTTAGATCAATGCTTTCTGAAATTCAGAACAGAACATGTATTTCCTTTGACAAAATGTATGTTACCTGTGTTAAATAATTAAATCCAGTTTAGTCCAAAGAATATTAACTGAGCATCTCTACGGTACTCTCCTAGATGTCTGAATCCATGATCAGATTTGAACCAAGTTCCAAAGTCCAAATTCAATGATAATATCTCAAATATACTTCACAGCATAGTTACAGAGAGTAGAATGCCACTCTCATAATTATACAATATAATTTGATTATTTGTCACAAATCCTTTGAATAAGAAGGATTATTCCTACTTGAACCCATGGAGAGATGCTTATTTAGTAAATCTCCAAGGTCAAAAATGTGTAATTGCCCTCCACCACATACAAAAATGACTTTAATTAATGAAGTAGAGAAGATAAGAAGAAATATCTACAGCTAACATTGTATTAGACATTATATAACAGCATGAATTAAATACCAAAACCCATGGGACTGATAATTACTTCTCAGATATGTTCTTTATTATAATCAAGTGCATGAAAAAATAGTAATTCAAACTGTGAAATTTAGTTCTTTAATATAGGTCAATGATGAAGAATACTGTGTGCCAAATAATCTAAATGTAACTAATGCTGCTTAATATTTATTCACTCAATAAGAATTTACTTAGGCTGCACATCAACATTTATTCAATAAACAATTATTAAGCTCCTACTGTGTGCCATGGAGGACACAGGGAATCTCAACCTAGTAGAAGGGTTATCATTCCATAAGATAAATAAAGCTCTGAGGAATAAGAGCACAGGCTTCAGAAACACATGGAACTCTGCTTACTACATTTGTCAGCAGGAGCAAATTAAATTTTCTGAGCCTTACTTTCTTCATCTGTAAAATGGACAAAATTACAGACCCTGCTTCATAAATTTATATGTGCATCAAATAATATACAGCTGAAAGAGTGCTTGGCATACAGTATCTTCTCAACTATGATAGTTTTTGATATTTTAAATTTAATTTTATTATTTATTTGATGATAAAAATATACACAAGGAACAGATTATCAGTCAGAAAAACTTTATAAAACACATCACTTAGCAGTAGTATTTAATCTGGGTCTTGAAGGATGAATGGGAATTCACTAAGCAAGTAACTGGCAAGGAAGGCAGTCTGAGCAGAAGGCACAGTGATCCAGAAAGGCTCTAAGGCTTAGAATTCACACAAACATTAAGGGAAACCAGGGGTAGGGTATAGAAGGCAGTGTCAGCATGAGCGTAAGCAAGAAGATAGCTGGCCTTTGGTGGGACTAGAAAGACAGATGGAGAGTTGATCCGGACACTTTGAAATCCAGCCATGGAGACTAGAAAATAAATATATTCACTTATCTCTTGCTCTGTCTTGAGGGCCTCACTGACCATTCATTCTAATTTTCTGTATATAATCCCTCTTAAATTCATGTGCAAGTTCCCCTATGCATGCACACAATTTCGCCATACTTAGAAGGAATCAGAATTGAGAGGCCATTAGTACAGAGCTAAGATGACTATAGAATTTGACTTCTGTACATAGGATTCCTGTGCTCCAGGAACAAAGGCAAAAGTTCGAATATGTAGCAGCAGCCCAGGCTGTGAAACCCTATTAGTTTTCACATTCAGACTGAGAATTTCCTGAAAGGGAGCATGGTGGCTTGTGAGAGTCAAGCTCAGAGCAGGCCCACTGGATCCACATAGTGAGCATGAAGACATGTCTGATGTAAAGAACACAGAAAGCAATTAATGAGCACATAGGCCAGTCAATGAAATAAATGCTTAGAGCATCTTGTATAATTTAATTCTTACAATATAATGAGTAGGCACAATTAACCTCAATTTATAAAAAAGGAAATTGAGGTTAAAGGATGAAGTAACTTTCCTAAGCTTATGTAATCATTAAGCAGCAAAGCTAGGATTCCAGCTAGGTCTGCCTAATTTGAGAACTGAATGTCTCATCCACTCAAAGTCCCTGGCAGGGGAGCTTCATTCTTAGTCATAAAGATTTTCTGAGATTCTTTCTACCAAATTGCCATTACCACTCCCAATGGTTACAGTAAAATGAAGCATTTATACTTTCATCTCCTGCCCCACAGCAAGGAAGGGAGGATACCTGGAAATTCAAGTTCCTGGAAAAGTGGTAAAGTAACGACTTTTGCATCATAACCCACCTAATTTTAGATCTCACTTTGTGGCCTCAGACTGTTTTCCAAACACTTGATTTTCTCAACATTTTGTGAAGGTATAAGTATCATCTCACCTTTAGAAATAACAAAGGTTACGCCGGGCCTGGTGGCACATGCCTGTAATCACAGTGGCTTGGGAGGCAGAGGCAGGAGGATCTCAAGTTCGAGACCAGAGGCAGTCTACATAACTTAGTGAGATACTGTCTCAAAAAAAGTAAGGAAACGGACTGGGGGTGCACCTCAGTGGTCCAGCACTTGCAAAGCATGCAAGTGAAAGGCCCTGGGTTCAGACCCCAGTAATGCAAAAAAAAAAAAAAAAAAAAAGAAAGAAAGAAAGAAAGAAAAAGAAAAAGAAAAAAGAGAAATAACAAAAGTTCCAAGGTATTCAATGAGCTCCTCAAGATGGCCCAGCTGGGAAATGGCAAAAGCAGGTCTTTAAACCAGGACTCAGATTCCCTGCCTACTGTGTTTTCCTCAGTGTGAGACACATTTGGGCACCATTTGGAGAGGTTGCCTCACCCTATGCTTATATTTTGTTTTGGTTGTGTTCAATAGTTTTCATATTTCATTCTTGATGGAGGAACTAGGATATAACAATACTCAAGATGCATAGAAGATGGGAATGAAGAGGATTTCTGTTTGAAAAAAATCTCTGCACTTTCAGAGATTTGTGTTTTTCCTAATTTACTAGTTCTTCTCACTAATGACCTTTCTTATGGCCTGTCTATATAATTTAATATGGCAGCTGTTATGTTATGTTAGGTTAGGTGCCGTCGAGTCGGTATCCGACTCATAGCGACCCTCTGTACAACAGGGGAAACACTATTGTCAGTGCTTCTCTGCTGTTCATAGGGTTTTCAATGGCAGATTGATTTTTGGGAGGGGGTTGCCAGGTCCTTCTCCCAAGCCTACAGCTTCTGGTGTTCCCAGGAGTTCTCCCATCCAGGTACTAATCAGGCCAGACCCTGCTTAGCTTCCAAGATATGATGGGATCGGATGCCACAGGGCTATAGCTGCAGGCAATATGGCAGCTAAGCACTGCAAATTTCCAAGTTTAAGAGAAATATCTATCTGCTCTCTGTCTCCCTTCTTGTACAGAATTACTTAGTATTAGACTTTTAACCCTATCAACAACAAAATCCATCACATGTATAAACTAATATAAAAATAAAGATAGATTTCCTAAGTGACCTTGATTCAAGGTCCCTATGCCAGAGAGACAGATGGAAAGATAGACCTATATAATTATGAATGAAATCATGAATGAGTTTTTGAACTTTTTCATTATGTTACTTTAGGCAGGAGGGAAGATTATTGAGAACTAATCAAGTAGACAAATTAAATTATCACACAATGTCTACATTGTACATTTGAGCCACTCAAATGATTTAATAAACTCTTTTCCTATTTGGTCCTAACAATGAAATGTCTCCCAACCGGTGCTGTTAAAGACCAAACAAAATTGATGATAGGATGAAAATTGGTTCAGCTGCTAGAACCACTAAGTAGCATGTAATGAGCCTTTTTATTAAAGATAGTGTTTAGTATTCATGATTTATAATAATTGGTAATATTTTTAAAATGGGATACTTAGTAATGGTTTTGTATTGTATATTATGACAATAAAATTTAATGATACTTTCCTCTAAAAAGAGAAAACAATCCATAGCTTTAAAAATACTATATAAGCAAGAGAAGCTTAAAAACAAATGACAAAAAATGCTATTGGATTACACACAACAGAGACAGAAAGGATTTTGAGCTAGTCTTCTGACATATTGCAGTAAGCCCATATGTAATTAAGTTAATGCTAATATTAAAGGTTAAATAATATGTTCACAAAAATTTTTAAATAATTGTCTTTCTCCATATGTATGAGTGTGTAGATTGAAATAGCTATATGTTATTTTCTTTCATAATAAGGTGATCCTGTGACTAACATTGTCCCTTATTAACTCATGTTTTGTTTTGCTTATATGTTAACCTGTCAGACAGGTTAGAACACAAAAGCATTTCAGAAACTTAGAGTTTACTGTATACCTGCAGCTGTAGCCCTGTGGCATCCAATCCCGTCAATCTCGGAAGCTAAGCAGGGTCGGGCCTGGTTAGTACCTGGATGGGAGACAGCCGGGGAACACCAGAAGCTGTAGGCTTGGGAGAAGGACCTGGCAACCCCCTCCCAAAAATCAATCTGCCATTGAAAACCCTATGAACAGCAGAGAAGCACTGACAATAGTGTTTCCCCTGTTGTACAGAGGGTCGCTATGATACCGACTCGACGGCATCTAACAACAACAACAAGAGTTTACTGTGGGAAGTCAGAGGCAACAGACCTTTCATTTGCTTATATCCACACTCAAAAGGCCCACCAAGACATTTCACCAAGAAAATGGTCCTTAAGACATTAAGAAAAAGAAGTCTACCATAAAGGCCTTCCAGAAAGAGTATAGATTTTGGAGTCACTGGTTCAAATCCAAATTATACCATTTACTAATGGTATTACTGAAAATAAATTATCTAACTTCTCAGAACCTCATTTGTGAAATCTAGATAATGCATCTGTCTTGCAGAATTGTTTGAAAAATTACATGAAATGTTATGTACCTACTGTTGCCCAGTGCTACAAAGTAGGCATATGAATACAATAATTATTAACACCATAAATACTCCTGGTAGCACCAAAAATACAACATTAGCATGTTTACGTTCAGATACTCTAATTGAACAAAGTATTATTTTCTGTGTGCAGGAACAATACATGGCTCTGAGGCACTATGAGGAGAGGTTTTTTTCCTAACTTGGCTCTGAATGAAGAAAGGAGTTACGATCTGAATGTACAGATGTCTTAAAGTGCCTGCTTAACTTATTTATGAATTTAATATACAATACTTTATAACTTCTTTGACATTTTTAACTTCAAGAATTTAGGTACTGTGCCTATGTTCTTGACTTTTGTAAGAATGCAGTGATAATTAGCATAACTTAGAATATGAGTTTCATAATGTTAAAGACTTGTTTTCTCTGTCACTGCATCATCTACACTTTTTACAATGCTCAGCACATATCTAAATGCTTAACAATTAGTATATGAAATAATGCATGCTTGAATGGCCCTTTCCAATGATATTGTTCCTATCAGCCAAGGAAGACCTGGATTTCTTTTGTCTTAACATGTAGTAATTGTATGTATTTATAAGCTACAGGGGATATTTCTGCACATGCATAGAGTATGTATAGATCAAATCAGAGCATTCAGTATTTTCTAGTCCTGTTTGGAGTCTTTAAGCTCTTCTCTTCTAGTTCTTCAAAACTGTATCATACATTATTGTGAACTATCATCACTCCCTCTGCTGTGGAACATTAAAATTTATTCTTCTTTTCCATCTGTGTTCTGGTATCCATTTTCCAACCATCCTCTCAGCATCTAGTAATCACTATTCTACATTCAAATTAAATGTTTTTGTTGAAAATATGGATATTTGATGCTCTCTGTATCCTTACAGTTACTCAATAAGACCTACAAATAGGTACTACAAAATGGAAAAGAAAACATTTTAGGATTTAGGAATAGGCCAGTCTCCATTGGCCTTTTGAACTATATCCTTAGCAGAAAACTCTTTCAAAGAGAAATATATGAAGTGTGAAAGTAATAATTTCTCAGAAGTGCAAAGCCTAGGAAGCCTAATGAAGAGGAGATTAAGAAATTGGAGAACAAACAAGTTCTTAGAATGTAGACAATGTTCATAATGAAACCTTACTTATTTGTGAGATGGAATGTTAAGAATGTAAAGATTGAAATGTAAATAAGGCACAAAATATGAGAACTGTATGGAGAACGCATATATGCAAAGATAAGGCAAAAGTAAATAATTTACCATACATTTGTGCTTTGACACCCCCCCCCCTTGCCCTTGTAAGCTGCGTTAGACTACATGAAGTTGGGAGGATGCTCTTGTGATAATCTGAAGAATCTGAGGTTTTCTTTCCCTGGGCTCAAATATGATTGCTGGTGACCTCTCTAAGGAGGTAGGCGAAGATATGGGGGAGGTATATCTTTCAGAGACGAAAAAGTCTCAATTTTGTTGTCTCACTAATGTTGAGGGTGTCAAAAAAAGAGAGAGACACAGAGAAAGACATGACTGACTCTTCTCCCAGGTGAGAACTATTGCTGACCCCTTTTAATTCTAGCCTCACGGATGAGGGTATGACTGAAGCAGGGATCCCATTGTTGACACCAGAGACCCCCTTTTGTGCAAGACAATTCTCCACAGAAGGGGTGGGGAGGGAATAATTCTGGGATAATTCAGGTGATGGGAAGCCTGCTGTTCACATACTGCTGTGTAGCCCCCTTCCTAACAGGACACAGCCCAGTACTGCTCCACAGCCAGGCGGCTGGGCATCCCAGGACTAATGGGAATGAAGATAAAACCAAAGAAGAGTGATGTTGCCTCTCTAAGGTAATGAAATTAAAATAGAGATACCCCCAAATAGTACCTCAAAAGATAGAATTCTGTGAGAGGGAAAATGGCCCCTTCAATATTTTTGACATTGATCATTGGAGGCAGAAGATAAGAAAGGTCTTGATTTTCCTTCCAAATATATGTTAAAGGTCTGCAAAGTCATGATTGACAAATTCATGGCTCTGAAATTAAGTTTAAGATACTCTTGTGCTTCCTCTTTGTAAGCTTTAAAAATTACCTTTTGAATGGATTTCCCACAAGAGAAGATTAAGGGATGATAGTACCCAGCCTTGACAAAAAGGTCATCTACTCAGTCCAAACATAATTCATGATGAGGACCATGGACACCTGTCCATCATAAAAGGAAGGATCCCCATAATAATTACCCTAATTCCCTGCACAGCTGTCAGCTTCCATTCCAGATGGTGATGACTGATGGAGGTACTGACATGGACCATCTTTAACTGATAACTCCAATCCTGTTCTTTTACTGAAGACTCATTAATGCCAATTATAATCTTTGATTAAGCCTGCACTTGACAAATGGGGCTTACTGCAATTCTTCACTCCAGACATGAATTTACAACTAGATGTTAGCATAATCAATACTCTGGACAACATATTGTCAGAAACAGGACTTGTCAGAACACCTAGTGCAACGCAGCCAGGCATTCAATCTATCACAACTGCCCACTAAGAGTGAACCATGGCCATCTACCATAAATCTCCCCCAGTTCTCACTCAGGAGTAAGGCTTCAGCAAATGAGACTGACTATTTAAAAAGATGCTGCTTAGAATTTTTCAAGAAAATGACTCCATGAATTCCAACAAGAAAACAAAACATTTCCTTTGCTCTTCCATGGTTCTCACAACATCAATTATGACTACATGGTAGAAATAAGATGGAGAATGAAGTTTTTCAAATCTCATGAAAATAAGCATGTTTTATGGAACTATCCATTCACTCCTTTAACTATTGAAAATCCATTCCTCAGAGCAAGTTAAAAATCTGGAAAGCTATGTACTTGTACTGCATTAGCCTCATAGAACACTGTTGGATTGCTGTAAAGACTATCATCAGAGGTTTCTAAAAGAAATAGATTAGATTTTTGAATTCAGTACTGCTTCATTTTGCAATGGTATCCCAGCTGGGTCAGAGCTGAAGTTCAAATATGCTGGTATGTTGTGTTATAAAGCACTCTGAAATCAACCCATATCATCTCCTCT
>VMDO01033812.1:0-17583 GCA_007922755.1 Pedetes capensis
CAAAAGCATGTTTTAATAACAAAAGTAGTGCATGGAGGAAAATCCTTAAATATTTTATAATAAAAGTTTAGGACAGACAAGGAAAAGAAATAGAATAAAATAAAAGAGCAATCTGTATTATTACTAAAAAATGCATCCTTCCTAAAAATAAAATCAATACTACTACTAATAATAATAAGCAATATAAAAATGTTTATGCTTTAGAAGACAAATTTGAAGGAAATTTCATTAAGACCAAAGAATATTTTGGGTTATTTTGCATTTGTTTCTAACAATTGTTCATCATATTTATTCTCAAATCCAACCCACATCCTTTCAACAGTTTTGTTGTTGTTAGGTGCCATCAAGTCGTATCCGACTCATAGCAACGCTCATAGGGTTTTCAATGGCTGACTGTTTTAGGGATTGCCTTGGGAGTGGATTTCCATGTCCTTCTCCCATTCAACAGTTGTAGAGGGCTAAAAATCAGATCTGGAATAGAATCACAGGCAGATTGATAATTCAATCTAATCCAGAATGTACAGTATTCATTAGCTTGTTTTCTGATTCCTTCATATATCTATTAAATACTATTCAGTGCTAGATATAGCTAGGAGACAGGGTCTTAAAGGTAGGAAACAAATTAAATACCTTCAGGGACTCATAGCCTCATATATAATAGAATCTCAAATGGGGAAATTACATAATTTCTTGAATATGGTGATAGGTATTACAAACTTAGAGTCACTCCAGTATCAATTAAGAATATAAGTTTTGGGACTCAGAAATTTCGTAACTGTAAGCCGGGCATGGTGGTGCATGTCTGTAATCCCAGTGGCTTGGGAGGCAGAGGCAGGAGGATCGCAAGTTTGAGACCAGAGGCAGTCTGTGTAACTTAACAAGACCCTGTCTCAAAAAGTGAAAAATGGGCTGGGAGAGAGCTCAGTGGTCCAGCACTTACAGAGCATACAAGTGCAAGGGCCTGGGTTCAACCCCCAGTACCACCAAAAAAAAAAAAAAAAGGAAGAAAAAAGAAATTTGGTAACTGTTATTAAAGCCAACAGAAGCCTCTTAATTCCAGGATCATTAGTAGATATTAAAATATATGGAAATGTAATTATTGATTTCCCTACTGGGTTTAATAGAAGGTGAGAATGAGGGTCAACAGGGTACTGCATTAACTATCATTGCTGTATAATACATTACACAGCTTAATATAGTAGACCTCTACTATCTGACAATCCTCAGGGTCAGGAATGGCCCCAGAAAGGCTCATGATGTAACAGAATCAGATCAATGTCCACAATGTCATTATCTAGATCAAGTTCAGGATCAAATGAGTTTCCTCAGATACATTCCATAATTACATTCTTTGTATTGAGTTCCTATTAACCTGTACCCCTGTTGCTTGCTGATTTTAAGCACCCAATATAAAGTGGTATAGTAGATATTGTCAACAACTATAAACATATAAGGGTCAAAAAAATCACTTCTCCATACAATTCTTAAATCTAATCATATAAGTGCCAGAGCTTTCCTGATCAGATCACAAGACAAAGACCCAATTCTCCATGGTTCTCAGTTCCTCTGGAGATCAATCTTCCTTTATTAGGGAAGGTAGTACAGGTTGGCAAATGAGTATTTTTTTCTCAGTCTGTCCTCTAAAGGTAGAAGTTGGAGACACCATCTACTCTTTTCATTCTGCATTCTCTCTTTCCTTCAGCCAATGTTGTCAGCATTTCTTCCAATATTCTTACTTTATTAGCTTCCTATAAATTTTAATAAAGTTTATTCTATTAGCCAAAAGCCATACTCACCATTGTCTTCAGAGTAAGGCTTTCAGTTCACAGAATACTATTTGTGTGAGTGAAAACAAGAGTCATTGATTTGGCTTCATTTTCAGATCAGACTTTCTGGCAATACTGCAGTGGAGTTGAACAACTCTAAGAAGACATTTTTAATTTTTAGCATATTTATCAGCTAGAAATTCTGACAATTCTCAAAACCATAAAGTCCTGTCTTCCTTTAAGTGTCCTTGGTTCAATGTATCTCTTTCCTCTCACATTTTACTCTGAGTAGCAAGAAAAACTACGGTTTATCAACAACACTCTGCTTACCCATATCCTTAGCTAGGTGAACACAATCATCTGTCATGTTTTCTACTGTCCACGTTACTATACACAGTACTGGTGATAAGTAATCATCCTGGTACTGCAGAAAAATGATCTTCTTTTATCCAGTTTCTACTGGTATGTTCCTCACTTTGTTTTGAGCCTTTACCATCAGCATTCCCAAAATCCATATGTGTACAGTCTGTCCAATGTAATTTAAGGTTTCTCCAGTAGCCTCTTCAAAATCTTTATGGCTTTTGTGCACCATCCATATCCAAAGCCATGTCTACATTTTTCTGTATTTGTTAAGGCAGCTTCCTATTTACAGATATAAAACTATGCATTATCAATTATTATATAACAAGTATTCCAAAACCTACTGGCTTAAAACAACATTTTATCTCACAGAGTAAGAAATCTCATGTCCTATTGGGTGCCTAATTTATAAAATTGAAACAGAGTCTATCTCAAACTTGCAATCAACAACTCTGCCTGGGCTACAATAACTTCAAGTTCCAATCAGGGAAGAATCCCCTTCCAAATTGATTCAGGTAATAGTTGGGAGGCTTTATAAGTTTGTGTTGTTTGTGCAAAGACCTAACTTCCTTGTCATATGGGTCTCTTCACAGGGCAAGGACAGCATGAAAGTTGGTTGACCTCAATGTTAAGTGAAGAAAAAGGCTACAGATCAGGAAAAGTTACCCAAGACAGAAGCCATAGTCTTTATATAATACATTGTCAGAAGTGGATATCATTATATTGTCATACACTATTCATTAGGAGTGATTCAGTAATTTCAGCTCGTACTCAAGAGGAGGCAGTTTCTCAAGAGTGTGAATAAATGATGGTGGGATCTGGGGAGGCTATAGAGGCAGTGGTAGGAAATTGGGAGTTGGTTAGGTTTGTGTGGTAAGCAAAAAATAACCCCTCAGACATTTCCACATCCTCATTCACAGAACATGAAAATATGTTACATTCTAGGCAAAGGAGAATTAAGACTGCAGATGGAGTAAAGTTTGTTCATCAACTAATTTTAGAGAAATTATCCTGGACAATCTAGATAGTCCTCAGGTAATCACCGAGTTCCTTCAGATAGGAATATGGAAGTAGGAGAGATCTACAAAGAGATATGACAATGGAATCAGGGTCAGAGAGATGCTTTGTTGCTGGCTTTGAAGAAGAGTAACTAGAAATGAGGATAGCCTCTATAAAACTATGTAGACAAGGAAGTGCATCATCCTGTAGAAAGTCCAGAAAGAAATACATCCTTGTAAACACCTTTATTTTGGCCCAGTGAAACTTGTGTTGGACTTCTAACCTAGAGAATTATAAGGTATTCGATTTGTATTATTTTAAACCACTAAATGTGTAGCAATTTGCTCTTATAACACTAGGAAAACAATGCATCATACATTTAGAAACATATTCAATTTGGAGAAAAATTTAAATAACAATAAAGTTTAAATTGTCTTTTGCATTTGGAAGCTGAATAATATGGTAAAATATCATTAAGGTGTTTAATAATGAAATTGAAAATATTTTAAAATTGGAAAACTATATTTTTTCAAAACTCAAACAACTCATATTTCATCAAGACTATGAAATGGAAAGTATATTTACATGTAGTATGTACTCATATATAT
The DNA here is from genome assembly GCA_007922755.1 of Pedetes capensis. Taxonomy (NCBI): domain Eukaryota; kingdom Metazoa; phylum Chordata; class Mammalia; order Rodentia; family Pedetidae; genus Pedetes; species Pedetes capensis. The sequence goes on from VMDO01033812.1 coordinate 3,734, forward strand.
ATCTCTAATATCTGTGTTGATAGTTTGTACACAAATTTGTGAACTGTGTAGCATACACATGCAAGGATTAATGGCACCCTGTTGAAAAACATAGGCTTATATTTGAGGAGTTAAAACTCAGTTTTAACAAATCAGAAGTATATATGCATAAGCTGTATCAACCCTGTTTCATGCCAAAATTAGATAAAAGGATTTTCAAAGGATTTTCAAGATTTTTTGGTATTTTCTATAATTGAAAACTTTTACCCAATCTTTAAATGTTTTCTGAGCAGTTTTACAGAGCATCTACAATCTTTCAAAATAATCACCACCTTCTTTTTCTTAAAAATGTTTACTTTCCATTCTCCTTCTTATTTCAGATTATGGTGATTGATCCACCCATGCATGTAAACTTGGAAACAGCCCTATGTTCTTCATCCTTCCTATTATTCATATCGAATTTGTCACTGAGCATTGTTTATTTTTCTAAGAACCTCAGCCACAACTTTATGCTCAAATTTACATTTTCCTCTCCATCTTTATTCAAATCCACATGGTCATTTTTGTGAGCAGTAACCATAAACTATTAACTCATTTGCTCATCTGTATTTTCCAGTAATACATCTCCTACTTCCTCATAGCCAATGACCACACCTGAAAGTTCTTCCTCTAAAAGAAAAATCTCATCAAACTTTGAACCTTTCTCAATTTTTAGTTTCATCTTAAATCATCTAAAACAATTTGGAAGGCTCATAGATCAATTTAAAGTATTAAATTTCATATACAAGTATATATACTAAGTAGCAGACAGTGTTATTATTATTTTCTTCTGTTATCTTGTTTGTGGTGCTATGGGGTTGATCCAAGGGCTTCATGCATGCTCTTCAAATGCCTTCCCACTAAATTGAACTCTCAGACCATTTTTTTTTACTTTTTATTTTGAGACAGAGTCTCACTAAATTATGCAGGCTGACTCTAGACTCTAACTTGTGATCCTCCTGCCTCTGCCTCCCAAGTCACTGGAATTGCAGATGTGTGCCACCATCCCCTGCACTAAGAGAATTTTTTAAATATTACTTTGTCAAGTAAGATGCAAAAATTTCCATTCTCTATCAGCATCATTTTGTAAAGAAACAAGGTGAATAAATAGAAACATGGGAAGAAAAAAATCTCAGAATACAGAACACTCCCCAACAGAGATTACGATAAACTTTCACAGATACATTTGAAGACAGAAAGACAAAAATAATGGAGAAAGGACAGAAAGAAAAAGAAAATAAGGAAGGAATAAAAAAGAGGACAAATGGTAAATGTTTGCCAGTTAAAAAGTATACATCTGACTCCCATATCATCAAAGAACAGTAGGGATCTCTACTGAAATTTCTTGTGTATGTCACAAGCTTGTGTGATTGGTGGATGGTGTTTGTATGTGTGAGATAGATTGGCATGGAAATAAATTGTATGTAGTATAAAAAAAAGTTTCAAAACTCTTCTTTCCTAAAGTTGCTAATCTCACTCTCAAGACTTCCAAATATCTCTTACTCCCCTTCTCTTCCTTTACTCTAAATGAATCTGCCTTGTGATTATCCTTTCATTTGGTTGTGCAAATTTTGAATTTTTATTTTCCCTTTTCTTCCTCTTTTCTGGTCAATGAATAAACCAAAAAAAGTGAAAATAATCCCTATTCATAGAAGTGTGTAATAATGTATAGGAGGATGAAACATAGAAATATAAATATGGATCTTTTTTATCACAAGTTTTTATTGATAGAAATATGTTAGTTTTAGAGATGATATTTAAAAGCTCTGATAGAGTTTGAGTTATCTGATGTGTCTTGCTATAGTTTGGGCACTGTCAAAAATTTTAAGCCAGAAATTATCTGGAGCTGCACAGTTCTGAGGTTTGAGTCCGTAATAAGAAGTTGTCTGAAATTTATATAAAAGATGATCAGGACCAAGAATTCTGATCAGCAACAAGGAGCTCACTATCATTTCTCTATGATTGGAAAGGAGGATGAAGTTGTATCTCTGGTACTTCTTTGAAGTTATATTTGCATTTCAACCTCAGTTTTTATCACTTACACTTACTTGAGAAGGCTTCCCTACACAGTCAAAGCCTTGGTAAAGTTCTCTGCTAAATTTATTATTTCAAAGGAAATGTGCTGTAAGAACTACTAATTTGGGGAAGAAGATCCAAAATCATTGGTATGTAATTTATTGCATTTTATATTTATTTTTCCTTCTTGAATCATCTCCAATTTAGTCACAAAATCTCAGATACAATCTTGAGCACCACTAAGCATGTACTCTTTAGTGCCACTTGACTTTGTATTGTGTTTCCTTTGCTTGCAAAGACCTTGATGCTTGTTATAATTTGGATCTAAATGTCCCCAAAGTTCATGTGTTTGAATATTTGGTCCTCAGCTAGTGACACTGTTTGTCGAGGCTATAGGAACTTTTGGAGGTGAAATTCTAGCTTTGTAGAAGTGGCTCCTTGGGGGCAGTTCTTTGGAAGAGTTTACCTGGAGTCCTGGTTCCAGTTGTTCTCTCCTATCTGTTCCTGATTCACCACGCAGTGAGGTTATCTCCAATGGGCCCTCCCATGACTGACCAGCTAAGATGCCTTCCTGCAACTATGAACTGGGATCCTCTGTGAGCCCCCAATAAAGCTCTTCCCCTACAATGAACTATAAATCCTCTAAATATGAGCCAACAGTTAATCTCTTTCCCGTTAAGTCTGTTTTGGTGGGTTTCTCTGACACAGCAAGGTACCAGTTGACTAATATCATGTTCATCCACATGGAATAGTTACCTTAAATGTAGCACTGTGCATATTGTAACTTAATTATATATAACTCAGTATAATCTGGCTCCTCCCTGGGGCTTCTAGCTTTTCTAAAAAGAGTTTCAACAATCAGTTGTAACATGAATTCTCAAAGCAGAATATCTCAAAATGTCTTTTGCCTACACCCTTATTTGAAAACTTTCTAGTCAATTTTGACTAGCCCTTCTTGTTTATATAATGGCACTATAAAATATGGGTCTAAAGAATCTGCTTGTTGTAGTGCTAATGATTCCTGACTATCTCTTTGCCTAGTAAACCATAATAAATAATAGTAACAAAGTGCTGATGGGAGAAGGGCCTGGCAATCTACTCCAAAGGCAATCCAGAAACAGTCAGCCATTGAAAACCCTATGAGGGTCGCTATGAGTCAGATACCAACTCGACAGCACCTAACAACAACAACAACAACCAAGTGCTATAAGGTTGGGAGAAGGATCTGACAACCCACTCCCAAAAAATAATCAACTATTGAAAACCCTATGAATAGCAGAGAATCATTGACAATAATCTGTTTCACATAGGGTCGTTATGAGTCTGACACTGACTTAAAGGTACCTACCAACATAGCTCAGTGGGTAGAGCGCTGCGCTGCAGTCTCTGAGGTCCCGAGTTCAATTCCCAGCACCGCAAAAATGGGAGAAGGGCCTGGCAATCCACTCCCAAGGCAATCCCGAAGCACTTAGCCATTGAAAACCCTATGAGGGTCACTATGAGTCGGATACCGACTCGACGGCACCTAACAACAACAACAACAACCAACAACAACATGAAATAACAAAGTGAAGACAAAGATAAGACTAGAGTGATGCAATGACAAAAAAGGCCAACAGCAACCAAAAGCTGGAAGGGGTAAGGAACAGACTCTCCTGAGAGCCTACTGAAAAAGCATCTCTGCTATTGACAGAAACACCTCAACCTTGATTTTGGACTTCTGGCTTCTAGACTATGAGAGATTACATTGCTGTCATTTTAAACCAACAAGTCTGTGGTAACTTGTTGTAACAGTTAAAGAAAACTAATACATTATTGTTGGGAGAAGGGCCTGGCAATCCACTCCCAAGGCAATCCCGAAACAGTCAGCCATTGAAAACCCTGTAAGGGTCGCTATGAGTCGGATACCGACTCGACAGCACCTAACAACAACAACAACAATACATTATTGAAAGCTGCAAAACTCCGCACCCACGCACATGAATCTCCAGGGCCATATCTTATTTTGTGTTTCTCCACAGCATCGATCACATTCTAAAATACCATATATTTGACTCATTAATCTTGTTTTGGTTTGGATAGAACATAATAAAGTTGTAGGTAACTATTTTCCATAAAAGAGTTCTTTAGTCAAATACTAATAAAGCCAAACAAACCAAAAGATATATCATACTTCCTGAGCATTAAAAGGAAATAGTAATTATTACACTTACTTGAACTAGATTTAAAAGAAAGCCACTACATTTTTGTTATTAGCTCCTAATCCCACCATAATTCCATATTTACAATAATATGGCTAAGGTTAGTAAAGAAAAATTAAATGACATATGAAGTGGATTGTTCATTTGTAAGGGAAGTAGTTACAGGGGAGAGCAGGATCTAAAAGTGGTATTTAGAATCTATGGGTAGTCAACTTGTAATGTTCAAATTTGATACTCCAAGCAATGGAAAGGAACATAGACTCTTGAAGAGTCCCATTGGAACTAAACTATGCAAACCTCTCTAAACAACAAAAGAAAACACAAAATCTATCAGCCAGTCTATTATACACTGATAAGAGCACTATAAGTTGACAGGAATTTTATCAACTGATGACAGAAATATATTCTAATTCTGAAAGACATTCAGTTAGATAAGATGAAATATTTGTGATACAAAATGTTTAGAATACTTGACATACAGAACTTTAATTCATCTGAGTAGAAACTTTGTACATCATGTGAAAAACATTCATGCTCATTACTAGAGATATGAGAAATAGTTTTATATTTAACCAGATAAACTTAACATATTTGATACTAGAATTAAAAAGAACAATTAAGATATTGCAGCAATGATTATCAATGACTACAAGTAACATTACAATGTCTATTTAATATAGCATTTAAATAAAGCTAATATAGCAGTAGAGAATATTATTCTAAAATATGCTTTTTGCCTGTGCAAAAAAAAGTAGAATATTCACTCACCATAACTAGATATTTTAAAGTAAATCTGTATCTCACTCCACACATATGAACCCACAGTGAAAAAGCATTCAAAATACAACTTTGTAAAATGATTTTGTATGCAAGAAAAATAATTAATTGAATATGAAGACTCTGAATGATAATGTTATAACCAATATGCATCACAAATAAAATATATGAAATGTAATTTGATACAAGCCTTTTCTCCAAAGACAAAAAAATAAAGATGTCTATTTATTTCATCCACTAACTCTAGAAACTATTGAAACTGGATTCAGGTGTAGTACACACACACACACACACACACACACACAAACACACACACACACAAACACACATCTCACACTTATATATGTAGTACATACATGTATGCACATATAAACAGATACACATCACGCCACCTATGCACATATACACACACGTGCACATGTTCTTCCATGAATATATTAAAGTCATTCAAAATAATATCTTTAATACTTTTTTTAACTTTATAGTTTTAAATCAAGGAAAGTTGAGAGTAGTATAATACTTTCAGTTACTTTTAAAGAATGTTAAGTGCAAATAGAATTCATAATAAACTCCAAATTACTATGTTAAACCCAACTTCACTTTTGTTTTGTATTGCAAAGATGTATAGATTTATATTCCATACCATCAACCTAATTTTAGATTTTCTAATGAAAACTAATACATAGATAAAACATGTACCTTCAAAAAATAAAAATAATTTCACTACTTCTACAATTGCACATTTTTATAGGAGGAATATGTATGACTTTTCCAACCTTTATACATTTAAAAGCATTTACCTGAGTCTCTGCAGGAACTCATAGCAAAACAATATGGAATAACATTGATTTTTTAACAACACTGAAACTGTTATAACATAGAAACATTCCTGTCAACAACACATAAGATGTAGAGCTCATAAATAACAAAATAATCCAACATTTGTAATTGGGTACTTTCACCAAAGTCTTGTCAATATAATAGACTTTGTTTAACTCGTTGTGAATTCAATATCTTCTTTATCTTCTAATATCTAATTGTTATCTATTGCTAATGATCTAAAAAGTCTTGAGTAATAGTTATACAACATAAATATCTTCAGCTAGGACTTCTAGATTACAAATTTATACACACACACACACATATATATATACATATATATATATATATATACACATACACACACACACACACACACACACACACACACATATGTCTACCACACATTTCAATGTAAATGTTTACTCCTTTTCAAAGTCAAGCAAAATGAACTCAACTATCTGCTCCAGCCCAATATGTTGTTCATTCAATGTTCTTGACCAGTAAATATTTCTGGATCACATACTATATGCTAGTTATTGTTCTAGGCAACTGGGATATATCAACGAATGAAACAGATAAAAATCTCTGACTTCATAGACCTTACTTTCTAAAAAGTGATCCATAAACCAAAATATCTGAGTATCAATTCTGACTCTACTCTTTCTCTCACCCTGTCTTATGTCTTCCAGGATACTCTAACAAACCAACTTAGACTAGGTAATTTGAAAGGACCATAAATTTATTGCTTACACTTCTGAAGACTGGAAAGTCTAGGATCAAGGCACCAGCTGATTCAACACCTGATGAGTACTCCCTCTCTTCAGCAGAGGTAGCACCTTCTACTGTGTCTTGCTGTGGTGAGAGGGGCAAATAAGCTTTCTCAGGCCTCATTTGTAAGGGCACTAATTCATGAGGCCAGAGATGTTAAGACTTTGATAGTCATCTCCCTCAAGACCCCCACCACTTATTGCCAGCACCTAGGGATCACAATTCAACATATGAACTTGAAATCAGACCACAACACACTCTAAAACTCAATCGATGATTAACTTACGTCTAGGAAGCCAATGAAAGAAATATCTCAAATTCATTCAGTATTTTACATTTTTACTGATATATTTCTAGTCTACACTAGAATAATTTCTCTCCCCAGCTACTATTGTATCTCTTAAATACTTCATTCGCCCAGCTGTCTTTCTTGCTTTCAATTAATTCTGTGCATATCAGTAGCAACTTTATAAGACTAAACATGTTTCTCACCTGCTTAAAGTTTTTCAGTATAATGAGAATTTCATTTATTTCTGAAGAAGGAAGATATAGGCCTTCAAACTGCAGAAAAAAAAGAAAGGAAAGGAATTAATGGATTAATAATTAATACTTTAATGCAGAATATCAAAGCATGGCAAATGAAAAGAGAACTTGAATAACTAAATGCAGAGAGGAATAAGTCTTTCATCAATGAGTAGAGAACTATGGTAGCTTTCATTCCAAAGATAAGCACCTGGTCTTGGTACCAACATGGGCTAAAAGAAATCAGTGTAATTTTACCAACAGTGTCACAGGTGGATAAATTGGCAAGTGGAAAAACCCCAGTTGTAAAAGTAGCAATTATTAAACTCAGTATTTCTTCCACTCCTTCCTGGACACTCAGAAATTTGCTGAGAAAGAGGCACTGGAGAAAAGACCAGAGAATACTTGCAATCCCATGCATCATATGGTGCTTGGACTGCATATCACTGCTTAAGTTAAATGTAGTGGCAATACAAAACTACCTAGATATATGGCTCTATTGTCCCTCCTGCTCTAATACTGACATCAAAATAACCAGTAGCACAGTGGTGACAACACAAGATTGGGTACCAGCTATTGAGGAATGAACTCAATCTAATTAATAGTGTGGCCCAGCATCACCTGAAATCAATTCTTGAAAAGTCTGAAAAATCAGTCCTTCATTCTCACTGCTACAGAAGGAAGGATTTTCATATCAGGGGCTGGGGTTAGTGGTAATAAATTTCACCTGAATTGTCATTATTCTTTGATCTCAATATCCAAAATACAATTTCAAGAAAAGATGTAAGGCATGCAAAGAAGTAGGAAACTGGACTTACAATTTTAAAATTCTAACAGAAATCATTACATAAATCTACAATTCATTGGTCATAGCAAAGACGCAATTATTATAAGTATGTTAAGGAAAATACATGATGTGTGAACACAGAGAAAAAGATAAATGAAACTTCATAAAAGAATGAAAAATAAAGCCGGTCACGGTGGCTCATACCTGTAATGCTAGCGGCTTGGGAGGCGGAGGCAGGAGGATCGCAAGTTTGAGACCAGAGGCAATTTGCGTAACTTAGCAAGACCTTGTCTCAAAAAGTAAAAAATGGACTAAGGGTGGAGCTCAGTGGTCCAGCTCTTGCAGAGCATGCAGGCGCAAGGGCCTGGGTTCAAACCCCAATACCACAAACAAAACAAACAAACAAAAAGAATGGAAAATAAATTATAGGGACACAACAAAAATCTAGAACACAAAATATATCAAACTGACACCAAGGAAAAATCATTGAAGATAGTAACAGTGTACTGAATGGAATGTATAGTGTAGATGGTTAATAACGTAACATTCAAGTGTAAGGTGACAGAAAAAGAAAAACTTATAATTGAAGTAAATAGAAGTAAATAAAATGCTGAGAAAAGTATGAATTGATTGAGAGAGACAAATTATCAAGAAAAATCAACAAAAGACAAAGTTGCAGGAAACATGAATGAAACTACTGAAGTCCTGGGACAGCTGATGAAATAAAATGAACCAAAAAAAAAAAAAAAAAAAAAAAAAAAAAAAAAAAAAAAAAAAAAAAAAAAAAAAAAAAAAAAAAAAAAAAAAAAAAAAACCACTGGGCATCTTGGTGCATGCTTGTGATCCCAACAACTAAAGAAGCCTAGGCAGGAAGATCACAGGTCTGAGGGCCAGAGTCAGCTCAGCCTGTGCAAATTAGTAAGACTGTATCTGAAAAATAAAAAGAAAAACAGGAAAGAGCTAAGGATCCAGCTTAGTGGTAAAGCAGTTGCCTAGCAAGTGTAGGGCTCTGGATTGGATCCCCCAGTAATGTGCAAAAACAAAACAAAACAAAAACAAAACAACCTTTATGTATCAGAAATGGAATTAAAAACAGATCATATAGACCATGGGGACTAAGGTTTAGCTAAGATAGTAGAGTGCTTGTTATATGCTATCTAAGGCCCTGGGTTTGATCCCCAGCACTGCAAAAAATGGGAGCAGGACCACCTGGTAGCCCACTCCCTAAAAATAAACAATCCCTCAAAATAATCAGCCATTGCAAACACTATGAATAGCAGAGAAGCACTGATATAGCACAGGGCATGTAGGGGAGTGTTTCATCTATTGTACATAGAGTTAATATGTGTTGGACCTGACTCAATGGCACCTAACAACAAACAATAATACAGACCAAAAGAACAACTTCAGGTCAATATATTTAACAGCTTAAATAATCTGACAATTTATTATAAAAATAAAACTTGAAATCTTTAAATAAGAAAAGAATACAAAATCTTAAAAGTAAATTATCTTCTTAATAAATAGACTTTGTACTTAACAATCTTCCTTAAAAGTAAGCTGCAAACCCAGGGGTTTTATTGCTGATATTTGTCCAACATTGCAGAAAGAAACAGGAAAATCTAGCCAGAGCACTCAGGCAAGAGAAAGAAATAAAGGGCGTACAAGTTGAAAATGAACAGGGAGAAGGAAAAGAGAGAGTAATAGAGAGGGTCAACCCAATCAAACTACATTATATGCATGTATGGAATTGTCATAATGAAAGCCCTTTGTACAATTAAAATATGCTAATAACTTTTTAAAAAAATAGGCAGGATGTTGATGACTTCAGGAAAATGCAACCATTCATAGTCATCTACTGCTCCATAATTCACTCCTATTAAACTCATTTTACTCATCAAGGAAAAATAGAAAAGAAAAAGAACAAGGCAAATTGTCACTGATTGCAGATGACATGACCTTATGTATAGAATCCCTAAAAATCTCTTCCAAAGCTATTAGAGCTAATAAATAAATCCAACAAAGTTGAAGGATATAAAATCAACACACAAAAATTAGTAGTATTGCTATATGCCAAAAGGAAATTACCTGAAGTAGAAAATAGGATTGTTGTTGGGTGCCATTAAGTTGGGTCTGATTCATAGTGACCATGTGTACAGCAGATTAAACACTACCCAACGTTGTGCCATGCCTGGCACTATTGTCAGTGCATCTCTGTTTTCATAAGGTTTTCAATGGCTGATTGTTTCCAAAGTGGGCTGCTTGGTCCTTCTCCCAAGCCTACAGCCTCTGATACTTCCAGTTGGTCTCCCATCCAAGTACTAATCAGGCCCAACCCTGCTTACATTCTGAGATCTGATGAGATAGGATGCCATAAGATAGCCATCTTATTTAAAATAGCTACAAAAACTTAATATTTAAGAATAAATTTATCCAAGATGGGAAAGATATCACAGTTAAAATTATAAAGCATTGATGAAAGAAACAGAAGACGACATAAAAATGTGGAAAGATATTCAGTGTTCACAGACTGGAAAAATCAATATTATTAAAATGTTCATACCGCCCAAAGCAATCTTCCATTTCAATGCAATGACTATCTAATTACCAATGGTATTATTTACAGAACTAGAAATAGCAGCCATAAAATTTATATTAAACACAGAGACAGAGAGAGATGGAGGGGGAAGGTGGGAAACAAAGCAATGCAAAGCAAATAGTCAAAATTATCTTGAGCGAAATGAACAAAGCAGGAAATGTTATACTACTTGACTTCAAAACATACTACAAAGCTGTTGTTGGAGTAATCAAAACAGCATGGTATTGGCAGAGAACCAGGTGCAGAAAGATATGGAACAGAGAGTCTAGAAGTAAATCCATACAACTACAGCCAACTGATTTTCACAGAGGTGCTATGGTCAGACATGTGAAAAATGACAGTCTCTTTAATAAATAATGTAGGAAAATTGGATAGCCACATGCAGAACAGCGAAACTAGACCTTTATCTCTCACTAGTTTCAAAAAATCAACTCAAAATGTATTAAATATTTGAATGGAATCCCTAAAACAATGAAAGTATTAAAGAAAATAAGCAAAATAATTCAGGACATTGGAATGGCAAAGAGTTTTTTGGATAAGACCCTTAACATTCAGGAAACAAAGCAAAATTAGACAGATAGGATTACATACTTCTCCACAGAAAGGGAGACAATCTCCAGAATGAAGAGATAGCCTACAGAACAGGAGAAATTATTTGCAAATGATATCTCTGGCAAGGGGTTGATATTTAGAACATACAAAGAATAACAACAATGCAAATAATCTGATTTTTAAAAAGAGCAATAGACCTAAGTAAGCATTGTTCAAATGAAGACATGGAAATAGCCAACAGAGACATGAAGAAACATTCAATATCACTAATGAGCAGGGAAATGTAAATCAAAACCACAATGACATGTCATGTCATGCCAGTAAGAATGGTTATTTTCAAAAACACAAAAGATAACAAGTGATGGTGAGGTTGTGGAGAAAAGTGAACCTTTTCACACCATTGGTGGAAATGTAAACTAGTTCAGTCATTTGAAGAAGTAAGAAGCTTCCTCAAAAAAATTAAAAATAGCACTACCATATGATCCAGCAAAACCATTACTGGGTATGTAGCCAAAGGAAATGAAATCCATATGTCAAAAGGATATCTGCACTCCCATCTTCATTGCAGCACTATTCACAATAGCCAAGAAATGGAAACAACCAATGTGTCCCTCAACTGATAAGTGCATAAGAAAATGTGGTACATGTACAGAACAGAACTATTCAGCCATAAAAAGTAATCATTATGTTAAGTGTAATAATCCAGATACAGAAAGAAAAGGACTGCATGGTTTCACTCATATGTGGGATCTAAAAAGTATCTCACAGAAGTTGAGAATAACGTAGTTGTTATCAGACCAGAGAAAGTAGCAAGAGTTGGGGGATAAGATAGGAAAAAGTTGATTAATGGGTACTAAGTTATAGTTAGATAGGAGCAAGAGGTTCTGGTGTGCTACTGCACACTAGAGAGACCACAGATAACAGCAATGTACTGTACATTCCATAAAAGTAGAAGAAGGGATTTTTAAAGTTTTCAAAATAGGAAAGAAATGATAAGTGTTCAAGAAGATATATTTAACCTGATTTAAACATTACACAAAGTATATACACATATTGTAACATTACATGTTACCGCCTTAATTTGTACAATTTTTATGTTTCCATATATTAAACATTAAAAAACAAAAAATAAACTCCTCCTAACTCATTTTATGAAAATAGCATTACCTTGATAACAAAATCTGATAAGGATAATACAAGAAACTTTAATTATAAAACAATATCAATTGTCAGGTTAGATACAAATATAATCCCAACAGCAAAACTAAACCAGTAAAATGTCAACATAATATTATATTGTATTTCATTTTTATTCCATTGCTGATGTTACAATTGACTATAAATATGGTGCTCAAAAAAGCCCATGAATTTATTCTTAACAGCTGTATTCACAAACTTGGCAGAAGTCCCACATGCCTCACTGGGTCAACAGGACTATACTCCGCTTTGGAAGTACTAGTTGAGGATTTCCATACTTTTTTCCAGTTTTGAGGGCTGACACACATTCCTGTGACCATTCCTCCATTTTCAAAATCAAGACAACCTTATCTCCTTGACCTTGACCCTGACATCACAGTCTTTTTATGTATGTTGTTGTTAATAGGTGCCGTCGAGTCCGACTCACAGCGACCCTATGTACAGCAGATTGAAACACTTGCCAATTCTGTGCCAGGCAAATGATCTTATTTATGTTTAAGCCGATTGTTGCAGATACGGTGTCAATCCATCTGGTGGAGGGCTTTCCTCTTTTGTGTTGACCTGACACTCTCCCAAACATGATGTTCTTCTCCAGGGATTGATCTCTTCTGACTACATGTCTGAAATATGTAAGACGCAGTCTGGCCATTCTTGCTTCCAAGGAGCACTCTGGTTGCACTTCGTCTAGGACAGATTTGTTGGTTCTTTTGGCAGTCCATGATATATTCAATAGACATCTCCAGCACTACAATTCAAGAGCATCAATTCTTTTTCTGTCTCTCTTGTTCAATGTCCAGCTTTCACAACCATATGATGCCACTGAAAATACCATGGCATGAGTCAGACGCACCTTCATCTTCAATGTGACATTTTTCCTTTCAATACTCTAAATAGATCTTTTGCCACAGCTTTTCCTAGAGCAATGTGTCTTTTGATTTCTTGACTGCTGCTTCCAAGGGTGTTGATTATAGAGCCAAGCAAAGCAAAATCTTGGACAACCTCAATCTTTTCTCCATTTATTATGAAGTTGCGTGCTGACCCAGTCATAAGGAATTTTGTTTTGTTGATGTTTCCTCGTAACCCATATTGAAGGCTAAGATCCTTGATCTTCATCAGTAGAAGTTGTAAATCCTCTTCACTTTCAGCAAGCAGAGTTGTGTCATCTGCATAACGCAGGTTGTTAATGAGTCTTCCTCCAATCTTGATGCCACGTTCTGCCTCACAAGCACAGATTCTCAGATTATTTGCTCAGAGTATAAATTGAAGAGATAGGGTGAAACTATACAGCCCTGACGCACACTGTTCTCAATTTTAAACCACTCAGTGTTTCCTTGTTCTGTTCAAACAACTGCCTCCTGGTTCATGTACAGATTCCTCATGAGCACAATTAGGTGTTCTGGTATTCCCATTTTCTGAAGTGTTATCCATAATTTGCTATGATCCACACAATCAAATGCTTTTGCATAGTCAATAAAACATAGATAGACATCTTTCTGATATTCTCTGCTTTCAGCTAATATCGACCTGACATCAGCAATGATGTCCCTGGTTCCCCTCCCTCTTCTGAATCCCGCTTGATTTTCCCATAATT
>VMDO01033813.1:6728-17680 GCA_007922755.1 Pedetes capensis
GAGAGAGAGAGAGAGAGAGAGAGAGAGGGGAGAGGGAGAGAGAGAGAGAGAGGGGAGAGGGAGAGAGAGGCCAGACATGATGAGATATATGGAATATGTGACTATAATTCAACAACTCTTAAGACTATTTGGAAGATTCACCAAATCCACACTTCTTTTTCAGAGAAAATGCTTGTTATCCATCCACACCCATGTATGTCACTGCATTTTAGAAAATCCCTCAGATGTTCATTTCTTCATAAGCCTATAGGTCCACAAATAGTAACTTCAACTATGTGACTTTAAATAAAAAACTCTATGGTAGCTGAGAGATTCACCAAATCTACTCTTCTTTCTCAGAGAAGAATCCTGTCTTGTATCATCATCTATATATGTCACTTCATTTTAAATACTACTCTCACATTTTCATTTTACCTTTTTTTTTTTCTCAAGCTGAATAGCAGAAAAGACTTCTTAAGAAATATCAGCTCTGTTGCAACTCCTGGGCTCTTGGGAGTAATGAAGACTTCTATAGCTATTATATCTGAGGATAATAACATCGTTCCTTAGCCTTCCCAACTTCTATGTTATATAATATTCTGTATAAACTTTCTGCCTTCTTTGAAAATCATGAGTGTCTTCTAATTTTCTAATTTTACTCTCTATCTAGGACCAATATTTTAAGTCATGGGAGAGCCTGAATTGTTGTGGTTTTAGTATCACTTACTTAAACACTTACTATAATAAAACACTTATTGAAAGACAATATAGCTACTATATTGGAGTATCATGGGCTTTCATGAAGATTATAGAATATAATTGGCATTCATCTTTGCCATGTCTCTGATACGAAAACAGTGAATATTATTATGGAATAATGATCATTTCTTCCTATAATTATCAACACATTTATCAATGTATATCACTGTCATTATGATGATGATGATGATAAGGAGGAGGAGGAGGAGGAGGGACCTTGAGAATTAAAATAATTGCACTTGGAGGTAAATTTGCATGAATCTTTAAATGTTGGGAATTTTTGAAAGTACCCCATGAATAGGGTCCCTCGGACTAGCCTGAGGGACTGACCTCTAGATGACCCCAGGGCTACATTCCATTCACTCACTCCTACCCCTCCCATCGAATGAGTAAAGATGGCCCCTGACCAGCCTGATCCTGTCCCAACCACCTCTATCTTGATTGGCTACCCCTAGCAACCTGATTGGCCCCTAAGGTACCCTACCTGATTGGACCCTCACCCACCAATCCTAATTGCACCCCAAAATCACCCTATTTAAATAATTGCCCCTACCTGGCAGGTATGACAGGTAAACTCTTTCTGTTAGAAGAACAGAAACTGTCATACCTGCCAGAAATGCACCCTGATTGGCTATCCCCAGTGCACACCCCCTTCTAGGAGCCTATATAAGCAGGCTCCTGGGCCCCACCTGTACCCTTCCGCCTTCATGGTTCTCCAATTGCTTTCCATACCCCACCACCTTGATCCAGCACTCCCCAATCCTGTGTAAGACCTCCTAGCAAGCCGACGAGTCAAGACCAGGGTCCCTGAAGCACTGAAGGCTACAAGCAACTCACGAAGTACCTCCAAATTCCTTCCATCCCTGGGAGGGAGGGAGGTAGAGAATGTGAGCTGTGAGAGTCAAGACCACTGGACCTCCAGCATAGTGGAACATCTGTTATCTGTTGCTGTAGCTTTAAGAGAAGAGCTATACCATCAGTGAGCCTGCAGCATTCTATGCTGCAGGCCTTGAGCTAGCACTTGTCAGGGGATGCTTGCTGATTGGCCCTCACTTGGGAAGCAACCCAATAAACTTTCCCTTTCCTGTTTCCCTCAGGAGGTCACCCAAGGTCCTTCTTTGGTGCCTTTGGCCATCACACCAGCCTGGTCTAGCAGGTCTCCAATACCCACTTGGTGTTGGGGCAAGGATTTGATCTCAGCCTGGCCTGAGCTGAACCCCAACAAGTGGGGATAGGGGTAAAAAGGAAACTGCTTGTAAAAGAATTAACGAGACTGAATCAAAGGGGTTATTATTCAATGCTTTTTTCTAGAAGAGGAACATTATTTCAACTGCCCAGCCTTGGACAACAGAGGATTGCAAAGATACAAACACATGTTTCTTTTGACCTACCAAGTAAAACCCACAGTGGGAAAGGATGAATGTTGCTGTAAACCCTAAACCATGGAAGCAGGAGAAAAGGAACTCACTCTGAAGATTTCTTGGGCAGAGTTGAACAGACATTTGCTGGCACATACATTTACATCACAGGGTTTCAGAGATACACTCATATTGCTTCTGCCATATTTAATATAATGGGGGTAAGATAAAAATGAATCTGTTTTTCCAACAACACCTAATGAAGCTGAACTGAAGGACTTGTTAGTCAACACTTGTTTCACACAGGGAACAATATTTCAAAAGGCCACCCATGGAAAACACAGGATTGAAGAGATACACACAAGTTTCTTTTGATGTACCTAGGAAAAACCATGTGCCCAAGGATGAATGTTGCTCTAAATCCTATATCATGGAAGCAGGGGAAAAGACACTAACACTGAAGGCCTCTGGTGTTCAATTGAATGTGATTCACTGGCATACACTTGTACATTACAGGGTTTCAGATATACACTCACATATTTACTCCGCCCTATTGAATATAGTGGGGATAAGGGAAAAATGAATCTGCTTCTATAACAAAAAGTAGTGAAGCTGAGTTGAAGGGGTTCTTAATTAACACTTATTTCCCTATGGGGAACATTATTTCAATGGAGGGTGTTCATCAACACAGGATTGCAGAAAAACACACACATGTTTCTTATGACCTAAAATGGAAAAGTAATTGTAGGCAAGGATGAATGCTGCTGTAAAACATAATCCATGGAAGCATGATAAAAGACACTCACTCTGAAGACTTCTATGGCTTCTATGGCAGATTTGAACATGATTTTGCTGGCACAGGTTTGTACATCACAGGGTTTCAGTGATACGTTCACATATTTGTTCTGCCCTATTGAATATAATGGGGATAAGGGGAAAAATGAATCTACTTCTAAAACAAAAAATAATGAACCTGAGTTGAAGGGGTTCTTAGTCAACACTTGTTTCTCAAAGGCAAACATTACTTCAACTGGCCTTGGATAATGCAGGATTGCAGAGACACACATCCATGTTTCTTTTGACCTATGAAGGAAAGGCCATTGAGGACAAGGATGAATGTTGTTGTAAATCCTAAACCATGGAAGCAGAAGAAAAGACACACACTCTGTTGTTTTCTAAGGGAGAGTTGAAAAGGCTTTTGTCCCCACAGGCTTGCACATTGCAAGCTTTCAGAGATACACTCACGTACTTGTTCTGCCCTATTGAATATAATGAGGATAAGGGTAAAAGTTAATCTGCTTGTGAAACAAAAACTAATGAAGCTGAGTTGAAAGGATTCTTAGTCAAGACATGATTAGCAAAGGGGAATATTATTTGTACTGGCCAGCCTTGCACAACACAGGATTTCAGAGATACATGCACATGTTACTTTTGAACTACCAAGGAATAGCCAATTTGGGCAAGGACGAATGTTGCTGTAGATCCTATACCATGGAAACTCTACTCTGTATCCTAAACCATAGGAGAAAAGGCACTTATGTGGAAGACTTCTAGGGTAGAGATGAACATGATTTAGTGGGCACATTCTTGCACAACGAAGGATTTCAGAGATACACTCACATATTTGTTCTGTCATGTTGAATATAATCAGATAAGGGTAAATATGGATCTGCATGTAAAACAAAAACCAATTAACCTGAGTAGAAGGGATTCTTAGTCCTCTCTTGTTTCTCAAAGGGAAATATTATGTCAACTGGCTAGCCTTAGACAACTCAGATTTGCAGAGATACACATGTTTCTTTTGACCTAGTATGGAAAAGCCATTGTGTGCAAGGATATATGTTTCTGTAAACCCTAAACCGTGGAAGCAGGGGAAAGGCACACACCCTGAAGACTTCTAGGGCACAGTTCAACATGATTTCACTGACACGTGCTTGGAAATCACAGGGTTTCAGAAATACATTCACATATTAGTTTTGCCCTATTAAATGTAATGGGGATAAGGGTAAAAATTAATCTGCTTGTAAAACAAAAAGTAGTGAAGCTGAGTTGAAGGTTTTGTTAGTCAAAACTTGTTGCTCAAAGGGGAACAGTATTTCCACTGTCCAGCCTTGGACAACATAGGATTGCAGAAATACACACACATGTTTATTTCACCTACCAAGAAAGGCCATTTTGAGCAAGGATAAAGGTTCCTGTGAATCATTAATTGTGGAAGCAGGAGAAAATGCACTCATTTTGAAGACATCTAGGGCAGAGTTGAACATGATTTTACCATCAAATGCTTTTACTTCACAGGATTATAGGGATATACCCACATATTTGTTCTGCCCTATTGAGTATATTTGGGATATGGGTGAAAATGAATTCTGCTCATGAAACAAAAACTAATGAAGTGTAGTTGAAGTGGTGCTTAGTCCACTCTTGTTTCTCAAATGGGGACATTATTTCAACTGGCAAGCATTGGAAAACAGGATTGCAGAGATACACATACATGGTTCTTTTGACCTTCCATGAAAAGCCATTGTGGGCAAGGATGAGTGTTGTGCAAATCCTAAACAGTGGAAGCAGGAGAAAAGGCACTCAGTTGGAAATCTTCAATGGCACAATCGAACATGATTTCACTGACACATGCTTTTACATCAAAGGGTTTTAATGATACACTCACATATTTGCTCTGCCCTATTGAATATAATGGGGATAAGGATAAAAATGAATCTGCTTCTAAAACAAAAACTAATGAAGCTGACTTGAAGTGTTCTTATTCGACAATTGTTTCTCATAGAGGACATTATTTCAATGGCCACATTCAACAAGGGCTGGGATTTAGCTCAGTGGGTAGAACGCTGCACTGCAGTCTCTGAGGCCCCGAGTTCAATTTCCAGTACCACAAAAATGGGAGAAGGGCCTGGCAATACATTCCCAAGGTAATCCCAAAGCACTCAGCCATTGAAAACCCTATGGGGGTCTCTATGAGTCAGATACCGACTTGACGGCACCTAACAACAACAACAACAACATTCAACAACACAGATTTCAGAGAAACACATATTTCTTGTGACCTAAAAAGGAAAAGGAATTATAGGCAAGGATGATTATTGCTGTAAACCCTAAATCATGGAATCAGGAAAAAATATACTCACACTGAAGACTTCTATGGCAGAGTTGAACATGATTTTATCAGCACATGCTTGTACATCACAGGGTTTCAGAGATACCCTCATATATTTGTTCCGCCCTATTGAAGGCAATGGGGATATTGGTAAAAAATGAATATGCTTGTAAAACAAAAATTAATGAAACTGAGTTGAAGGTGTTCTTAATCAACACCTGATTCTCAAAAGGAAACATAACTTCAATTGGCCAGTATTGGACAACACAGGATTGCAGAGATCCATACGCATGTTTCTTTTGATGTACAAAGGAAAAGCCATTATGGTTAAGGATGAATGTTGCTGTAGATCCTATACTTTGGGAGGAGGAGAAAAGGTACTCACTGGGAAAATTCCTATGGCAGAGTTGAACATGATTTCTTGGGCGCATTTTTGCACAACACAGGGTATCATAGGTATGTTGTTGTTGTTAGGTGCCGTCAAGTCGGTATCTGACTCATAGCGACCCTCATAGAGTTTTTAATGGCCGAGCATTTCAGGATTGCCTTGGGAGTGGATTGCCAGGTCCTTCTCCCATTTTTGCGGTGCTGGGAATTGAACTTGGGGCCTCAGAGACTGCAGCGCAGCGCTCTACCCACTGAGCTAAATCCCAGCCCCATCATAGGTATACTCATGTATTATTTCTCTTCTATTGAATATAATTGGATAAGAGTAAATATGAATCTGCTTGTAAAACCAAAATGAATGAACTTGACTAGAAGCTGTTCGTATTTTACACCTGCTTCTCACAGGGGAACATTATTTCAACTGTCCAGCTTGGACAAGACAGGATTGCAGATATACACACACATGTTTCTTTTGACCTAACAAGGAAAAACTATTGTGGGTAAGGATAAATGTTGCTGTGAATTCTAAAATGTGGAAGTGAGAGAAAAAACACTCACTGGGAAGACTTCAAAGGCAGAGTTGAAGAAGATTTCACTGGCACATGCTTGTAAATCACCGTGTTTAAGAGATACCTTCATATATTTGCTCTGCCCAATTGAATATAATGGGGATAAGGGTAAAAATGAAACTACTTCTAAAACAAAAACTAATGAATCTGAGTTGAAGGGGTTCTTAGCCAACACTTGTTTCTCAATAGGCAACTTTATTTCAATGGGCATGTTCAACAACACAGAATTATAGAGAAACACACATGTGTTTCTTTAAACTTAAAATTGAAAAGCTATTTTGGGTAAAGATGAATGTTACTGTAAATCCAAAACCATGAAGCAGCAGAAAAAGCACTCACATGAAGACTTCTATGGCAGGACAACAGGATTTTGCTGGCACATGCTTGTACATCACAGGGTTTCAGAGATACATTCACATGTTTGTTCTGTCCTATTGAATATAATGGGGGCAAGGGTAAAATAAATCTGCTTGTAAAACAAAAGTTATGAACCTGAGTTGAAGGGGTTCTTAGTCAACACTTATTTGTCAAAAAGCAACATTGTTTCACCTGTCCAGCATTGGACAACAAATAATTCAAGAGATCCACATCCATGTTTCTTTTAATGTACCAAGGAAAAGCCATTATAGGCTGGATGAATGTTGCTGTAGATCCTATACTGTTGAAGAAGGAGAAAAGGAATCACTGTGAGGGCTTCTAGCAGAGAACTGAACAAGATTTCATGAGCACAATCTTGCATAATATATGGTTTCAGAGATACACTCACCTATTTGTTCTCTCCTATTGAATATAATCAGATAAGAGTAAATATGAATCTGCTTGTAAAAACAAAACTAACGAATGTGAACAGAATGGGTTCTTATTCTATACTTGTTTCTCAAAGGAGAGCATTATTCAACTGGCCAGCCTGGGACAACACAGGATTTCAGAGATACACACACATGTTTCTTTTGACCTACCAAGGAAAAGCCATGGTGGGCAAGAATGGATGTGGCTCCAAATCCTAAATCATTGAAACACTCACTTTGAAGACTTCTAGGGCAGAAGTGAACATGATTTTTCCAGAACATGCATGTACATGACAGGGCTTCAGAAATATACTCATATATTAGTTCTGCCCTATGGAATATAATGGAGATAAGGGTAAAAATGAATATGCTAGTAAAAAATACTAATGCAGCTGCGTTGAAGGGGTTCTTAGCCTAGATGTAATTATCAAAGGGGAAAATTATTTCAACTGGCCAGCCTTGGACAATACAGGACTGCAGAGATACACACATATATTTCTTTTGATCTACCAAGGAAAAGCCATGGTGGGCAAGGACATATGTTTCTCTAAATAATAAATCTTGGAAGCAGGAGAAAAGGCCCTCACTTTGAAGACTTCTAGGGCAGAGTTGAACATGATGTCATCGGCACATGCTTGTACATCATCGAGCTTCAGAGATACATACACATATGGATTCTGCCCTATTAAATATAGTGGGGAAAAGGGTAAAAGTGGATCTGTTTGTAAAACAAAATGAATGAAGCTGAGCTGAAGAGGTTCTTAGTCAACACAGCTTTCTCAAAGTGGAACATTTTTTCATCTGTCCAGCCCTGGACAAAACAGAATAGCTGAGGTACACACACATGTTTCTTTTGTCCTACCTATGAGAAGCCATTGTAAGCTAGCAGGAAAGTGGTTGTAAATCCTAAACCTTGGAAGCAGGAGAAAAGGCACTCAGTCTGAAGACTTTGGGGCAGAGTTGAACATGATTTTGATAGCACATTTGTGTACCACACAGAGTTTCAGAGGCACATTCACATATTTGTTCTGCTCTATAGAATATAATGTGGATAAGGGTAAAAATTATTCCACTTGTAAAACAAAAACTCATGAAGCTAAGTTGAAAGGATTCTTAGTCAACACTTGTTTCTCAAAGTGGAACATATTGTCAACTGGCCAGCCATGGATAACACAGGATTACAGAGATACACACACGTTTCTTTTGACCTACCATGGAAAAGCCATTGGGGCCAAATTTGTGTGCTGCTGAAAATCCTAAAGCAGGGAAATCCTGGAAGCAGGGAAAAAGGCACTCACTCTCAAGAGTTATATGACAGAGTCCAACCTGACTTCACCAGCACATGCTTGTACCCAACAGGGTTTCAGAGATCCACTCACATATTTTTTCTGCTCTATTGTATATAAAGGGAAAAGGGTAAAAATTAATCTGCTTGTAAAGCAAAAATAATGAAGCTGAGTTGAGAGGTTTTAGTCAACACTGGTTTCCAAAAGGGAACATAATTTCAACTGGCCAACCTTTGACAAAACAGGACTGTAGAGACACGCACACAATTTTCATTTAACCTACTATGGAAAAGCCATTGGGGGCACAGATGAATGTTGCTCTAAATCCTGAATTGTTCAGGTGGGAGAAAATGCACTCACTGTGAAGACTTCTAGGGCATAGTTGAACTTGACTTTGCTGGCATATGCTTGTACATCACAGAGTTTCAAGGATACACTCACATATTTGTTCTGTCCTATTAAATATAGTGGATGGGGATAAGGGTAAAAATGAATCTGCTTATAAAGCAAAAACTAATGAAGCTGCATTGAAGGGTTTCTTAGTCAAAATTTGTTGCTTGAAGGGGAACATTATTTCAACTGTGCAGCCTTGGACAACACAGCAATGCAGAGATACACGCAAATGTTTCTTTTGACCTACCAAGAAAATCCATTGTGGGCAAGGATAAATGTTGCTGTAAATTATAAACTGTGGAAGCAGGAGAAAAGGCAGTCATTCTGAAGATTTCTAGAGCAGAGGTGAACAAGATTTTGCTGGCACCTTCTTGTACATCACAGGGTTTCAGAGATACACTCATATATTTTTTCTGCCCTATTGAATATAATGAGGATAAGTGTGAATTTGAATCTGTTTTAAAAACAAAAACTAATGAAGCTGAAATGAAGGGGTGCTTAGTCTACTCTTGTGTATCAAAGGGGAATATTATTTCAACTGGCTACCATTGGACAACACAGGATTACAGAAATACAAACACGTTTCTTTGGCCCTACCAAGGAGAAGCCATAGTGGGCAAGGATGAATGTTCCTCTAAATCCTAAATTGTGAAAGCAGGATAAAAGGCACTCATTGTGAAGTTTTTTAGGGTAGAGTTGAACATGATTTCACTGGCACATGCTTGCACATTACTGAATTTAGGATATACACACAAATATTAGTTCTACCCTATTGAATATAACAGGGATTAGGGTAAAAATGAGTCTGCTTGTAAAACAAAAAGTAATGAAGCTATGTTGAAGTGGTTGTTAGTCAAAACTTGCTTCTCAAAGGAGAAAATTATTTCAACTAGCCAGCCTTTGACAAGCCAGGATTGCAGAGATAGACAAACATGTTTCCTTTGATCTACCAAGGAAAGCCATTTTAGGCAAGGTTGAATGTTGCTTAAAATGCTAAACCTTGGAATCAAAAGAAAAGGCACTTACTCTGAAGACTTTTAGGGAAGAGTTTAACATGATTTCACCACTACAGGATTGTATATCACAGAGTTTCAGAGATACTCTTACATATATATTCTGCCCTATTGAATAAAATGGGGATAAGGGCAAATATGAATCTGCTTTTAAAACAAAAACTAATGAAGGTGTCTTGTAGGGGTTCTTAGTCTAATCTTGTTTCTTTTTTTTTAATCACACATTTCTAATGTACGTCATAATGTGATTCATTTTGACATGCTTTTCATTGTGACAATTTTCATATATGCAATTTGATAAACATTATTTATATAGGTTACCCCTTACCCTCCCCTATGTTTCCCCCCCTCCCCCTTCCCATCTATGTTTCCCATCCAAGTCTTCTCTATCTTTTACATCGTAGTATTTTTCTATATGTCCTTGGGTTCCAGTTCTGTTTAAGATAGAATCTGTTCCTGTAGTCATCTTTGTTTTTATCTTGTTAGAACAATTACATGCGATTTCTAGTCCATTTATATTGACATCATTCTTATGTTCCCTCTCCCCCTTTTATTATGATCTGAACTTTGAGTAGGATTTTTCCTTCTTGTAATTTTGAATCAGCTCCCTCATATGAGTGAGAACATGTGTTGTTTCTCTTTCTGAGCTCATGTTCGTTCACTTAAAATAATTTTCTCTAATTCCATTCATTTTGCTGCAAATGACCTTATTTCATTTTTCTTGATTGCTGAATAGTATTCCATAGTATGTATATATATATATATATATATATATATATATATATATATATATATATATACACACACACACACATACCATAGTTTTTTATCCACTCTTCTGTTGAAGGGCACTTTGGTTGATTCCATATCCTTGCTATTGTGAAAAGTGCTGCATTGAACATGGAGATGCAGGTGTCTCTGTGGTATGATGACCCATTTCCCTTTGGGTAAATTCCCAATAGTGTTATAGCTGGGTCATATGGTAGATCTATTTTTAGTTTTTTGAGGTACCTCCATATTGATTTGTGGATGCACCAATTTACAGCTCCACCAACAATGTAAAAGTGTTCCCTTTTCCCCGCAACCTCGCCAACATTTGTTGTTGTTTGTTTTATTGATCTTGGCCATTCTTACTGGTGTAAGGTGAAATCTCAGAGTTGTTTTGATTTGCATTTCGCTAATGGCTAGGGATGTTGAGCACTTTTTCATGTGTTTCATGGCTTTATGGACCTCTTCATTTGAGAACTGTCTACTCAGTTCCTTTGCCCATTTGTGTATTGTGTTGTTTGGTTTTTGGGTTTTTTTTTT
>VMDO01033814.1:0-17577 GCA_007922755.1 Pedetes capensis
CTTTTTCCAGTTTACTTGCTTTGCTCCTTTGTCAAAAATAAGGTGGCTATAGGTGTGTTGAGGTATTTCTGGGTCTTCTATTCTGCTCCAGATGTCTTCGGGCCTATTTTTGTGCCAGTACCAAGCTGTTTTTGCAACCACTGCCTTGTAGTAAAGTTTGAAGTCAGGGATTGTGATTCCCCCTGCATTAGATTTGCAGTTTAAAATTGTTTTGGCTATACATGGTCTTTTGTGGTTCCATATGAATTTTTGGATCATTTTTTCTATTTCTGAGTCACAGCATTTTTGAATAACAATGCTGGCGATAATGAGGGAGGCAGGTATTTTAGAACACTTTCCTTTCTAAAACTTCAAAGCCCACGTGAAGGTCAAGAACAGAGAATTACAACCTTATTCATTTTTTTCTCATGAAAGAATAGGGTGGTGTAATGTGGGAAATGTATTTACATAAAAGACACCTTTTCAGTGATTGTACATGGTTTTATAAGAGCTGCGTGCCATTACTAGAATGCCCATTTATCTATCAGAGCACAAATATTCAAGGTCATGTGGAATTCATTTGCATTCGTAAATTGTGTGGGTATATGTGTGTGTATGTGTGTGTTATGTTGTTTGTTGCTGTGAGGTGCTGTCAAGTCGAGTCTGACTCATAGCGACCCTCATAGAGTTTTCAACGGCTAATTGTTTTGAGACTGCTTTTTTGGGAGAGGACTGCCACATCCTTCTCCCATTTTTACAGTGTCAGGAATTGAACCTGGGTCCTCAGGAATTACAGAGCAGCACAATGCCAACTGAGCTAAGCCCCAGCCCCATGTGTGTTATAAACCAATAAAAGTTTCTAAATATATAGGATGATGTGGTAGCAATTTATTCAACCAGAGCAGCTTCTTATAAGCATTTTACAGAGATACATCTTCCCAGTGATAAATCATATGTTAGATTCAAGGTAAAACTAAAGGCTGTCTTAAAAATAAAAATGCTTATTTTTAGGCAAGTAAAACATTGATGAATATTCATAGCCTATTTATTATTCAGTTTAAGTTAAAAAGTTTTTCCATATTTTTTCATACATTTGTGTTTTTCAGTAATAATTTAAGAAATGAAAGGAACTTACTTTTAACATTGAAAAATAAATGTGATAATTCAAGGGGCCTTATTTTTAATCTCAAATAAGAATAGAAATGCTAGTTATAAGAAAGTATATTTCTTATATTTTATAAAGAAAATGTGTGTTCAGCCACAAATAATGACAGTAATGCAGTAGAGTCCAGGGGACCTCCATTTGCTGATGTGGCACAACTCAAAATTAGAAGAAACACAGTGGTTGCAACAATGGGCTCAAACATATAGTCATGTGCATGGCACAGTATTGAGTAATGTTTTATTCTGTTGTATATATAGCACCCAGAAATGAGGTAAATGTACAAGAACCTGAAGCCTCTATAAAGTGTTCCCTAAACACTGGGTAATGCTGGAATGGAGCAGTCTTAAATATATAAAGGGGTGGAGCCAGGCATGGTGGAGCACTCTTGTAATCACAGCAACTCGAGAGGCAGAGGCAGGAAGATCTCAAGTTCAAGGCCAGAGGCAGCCTATGAAACTTCAGGAAAGCCCATCTCAAAATAACAACAATAAAAATAAAAAATAGGATCGGTTGCTACTCAGTGATTCAGCACTTGCCTAGCAGGTGTGATTCACTGGGTTCAAGCCCTCAGTATTGAAGAAAAAATATAAAGAGGTTTTCATAACCTAAGTAAAAGTAGAAATGAAGTAGCTAAAAATGTTAATCTCCTTAACAGGCACTGAAACAACTATCAGTTTATTGCCTCTCAGCTCCAATCCATCCTTCCCCCCGCCCCCAGCCATCTTTGTGATACTGGGGTTGTGCCTTCTTAGCCAGGTAGCACAACAGAAGCTATGTCAGGAGTGGCTGATGGAGTGATGTTCTTAGCCTATAGCGAGAAGGTCTTCTTCTGTTCTTAGGGTACTGGTTTTACCTCCTGCATAGCTGTAATATGCGGCAAGCCAGCACCATGCACCTAGGTAATTTTAGCAGATCACTGCCATTGCTATTGATTAAGTATTTCCTCATCTAGTGAACCATTCCTGTGGACCAACTCCAGCCTTCCAGGGAGTTCCTCAGGCATATAAGATTGCTTTTACTAATTAATAATTATTTTAAAATATTTCATGTTCAGATTCCTGGTAGAAGTAATCTCAAGTCAAATGACACAAGTCTCATCTCCTTGGCATTCTTTTGATTATTTGAATACGTTTTGCATATGGTGGATTTATTCAAGAGCCAAATTTCATTCCATCTCAGAGCCACCCTGCTAAACCTGCTACTGTGAATCTGGCTCTGGATAATTGTTTTTCATAGTGGCATTTTATTGAGATATATATATATATATATATATATATATATATATATATATAATGTTATTTCATGCACATGGCTTAACAATCTAGACTGAGATCCTCTGATCCATGAAAACTCAGGATGAGAGACTCTGTGTGTGTGTGTGTGTGTGTGTGTGTGTGTGTGTGTGTGTGTGAATTTCCAAATATAATGACTTTGTGATTTACCAATAATACTTTTCTGTGCCCTGATGATACCTTTGGTGAGTCACTATGCCTTTCAATTTTCCTCAGGACTACTCAAACTGCACCGGCAGCCATATCACTGTGGCATCCAACCGCATCAGATCTCAGAAGCTAAGCAGGGTCAGGCCTCATTAGTCCTTGGATGGGAGACCGCCTGGGAATGCCAGGTGCTGTAGGCTTGGGAGAAGGACCTGGCAACCCACTCCCAAAAATCAATCTGCCATTGAAAACCCTATGAACAGCAGAGAAGCACTGACAATAGTGTTGTGCCTGTTGCATGTAGGGGGCTGAGTTGGACACCAACTTGACGGCACCTAACAACAGCAAATTCAAATTGCCATTAGAGAAGGCGTGTCTGTTACTATCAGCATTATATAGAAGTCTTTTTTTAAATTCCCATATCAATACTTTTTAAAAAGAATATTCTTTCCAAGGTGGTGCAGAGTTGGACTGGAGCTATTACACTAATATTTACCTTTTCAGAGACCTGGCTATAGACTTAATTTCTGAAATGAGTGTCTTAAATTCTTCCCCCATCCCTCCAGTATTATACTTACTGATGGAGACATAGGAACTAGTGATAGTTAAGAGAATGGAATTTAACAATGCAGAGGACAGTGAACATTTCTGCATATCCTCTTACTTTTTAAATATGTTATACAACATTTTTATGAAAACTTGCTCATCTCCAGTCCAAAAAAATCAACATTGGTAAGTTACATTATTACTGACATCATATTTTATTTGGTTTATAAAAATTAAATTCCCTAGATATCATTTCTAAGTACTGATTCTGCAAAACACAGTAATTTAGGTTTCATTTATTTTATTGGGGATATAATATGCTGAAATTGCATTATATAGACATATAGTTCATTTAAACATAAAATTTCTAAGGAAAGCAAAATAATCTACATTATCCACTAAATTTATTTCCCTGCTAAACTAATGTTATAATTTTCAAATAATTTGAAATAGCAACTCTGATTATCAAGTACTTTTCAGTAATAAACATAATTTTATTTATAATGGAATTTTCCACCAATTTGCCAACAGAAGAGATAACCCTACTTTCTAGAATAAAATGACATGGAAATGAAATTGGGAGCTATATGCATAAAGTTGCATTTTTGGATGCAAATATCATTTATGTACAAAATTAAGAAATAATTCTTTCTCAGATTATAACTACATCATTTCATTGCTATGTACAATAAATTTATTTTACTAATTTACCATCAGGGAGAAAGTAAGACTATACCTATTGGAAAACATGAAAATAGAACTAATAAAATCATTTTAGAACTTTTCTTTTCGAGTTCTTGAGGGTTAAACCCTAACACCCTTTTAATTTAATTTAATTTAATTTAATTAATTTATTTATTTTTGAGATAGGGTCTCACAACCTTGAACTGCTGCTGCTGGCCTAAAACTCAAGATCCTCTAGCCTCTGACTCCTGGTATTAGAGGTATGCACCACAGTACCTGGCTTTCAGAACATCATTTAAAACACACTGAACCCTTTTAGCCCCTGCCTCCTAAAACTTCATCTATATACGTCCTGATCTTGTTATTGTTGTTAGGTGTCATCAAGTTGGTGCCAACTCATAATGACCCTATGTACTACAGGGGAAACACTATTGTAGATGCTTCTTTGCTGTTCATAGGGTTTTCAATGCGGGATTGATTTGGGGGAGTAGGTTGCTGGGTCCTTCTCCCAAGCCTACAGCACCTGGTGTTCCCAGGCGTTCTCCCATCCAAGTACTAACCAGGCCCAGCCCTGCTTACCTTCTGAGAGCTGATGGGATTGGATGCCACAGTGGTATGGCTGCAGGCATGTCCTAATCTAAGCAACTTTAAATACTGAGGATATTTAACATGAAAATTCCCTTGAGAAACCAAACCTGAAAAAGAACAGAGTTCACAGTCTAGGAAAGATCAGTTATGAAGTAAAATGTGACAAAGTGCATCAGAGTCCAAAGCAGGTGACTTTATGTTTTTGACATGCTCTGTGGCTTTCAAATTAAATGGGTCTATAGCCTCAACGGAAGTGGAAATCTTAAAATTTAATAGCATGTAATGGGGAAAATGAAAGAAAAGATAAGACTGAATTTAAAGAAAAATAGGAAGAGGGAACCGATTTGATATAGCATGGAGGTAACTACTCTTTTATCAGCCTGTTAAGAGTGTACTGTGCAGCAGGAAGAAAAATAGGAAGGCAGACCCAGTAACATACCTGTAGCCATAGCAGTGCATAAGCTGCATGCCTTATGAGTCCACGGATATGGTGAGCGCTACTGGTTGTTTTAAGTGATACATTTTTCCACTTTCTCCTTACATGTAAGAATTTAATTTTGTTCAGACATGACCTCATGACTCAAGTGAATGTGACCTCACCTTAAAATCCAAAAGTTAGGTCGTGACTCTTGCAAACTGTTGTCTGTTACTATCAGCATTATATAGAAGTCTTTTAAAAAAAATTCCCATATCGATAGTTTTTAAAAGGAATAGTATTTCTAATAGTATTGAATCCAAATGTGTCCTGTAGGATCATGTGTTTGAAAGGTTGGTCCTCAGCTGGTGGTGCAATTTTGAGAGGTTCTAAAAACTTTAGAAGGTGGGACTCAGCTAGAGGAAGTGGGTCACTGGAAGTAAGTCCTTAAAGACATTTTATTTCTGGCCCCTTCCTGTCTCTTTCTTTCTACTTCCTGTCGACCATGACAGGTGAAGAACTCACCTCTGCCACAAGCTCCTACTGCCATGACGTTCTGCCCATGTGCATGGGGACAAGCAACCATGGACTGAACCCTCTGAAATCATGATGCAAAATAAATCTTTCTTCCCTTAAGTATTTTATACCAGGTCTTTCCTCACAGCAACAAGACTGACTGATACATAAACTAAACAGACTAACCCCCTGTCCTTTAACAATGATACGCTTAAGAATAGGCAAATAAGTTTTAAAATAAGAGCCAATGAGAAGTATAACAATGCAGTATCTTTACTTTCATTTAAACATGAGGAAATGGAGGCACAAAATTTACATGCTTTATCAATTTCAAGCACTAATTTGTACACTTTGTATTTAAACCCAGACCCTCAGACTCTAGAGTACGTATCCCTAATCTAGATAGAATAAATTGGAGGTAGATTCTAGATTATAGAATAAGGTAGATTGAAAGTGATATTGCACTAAAAGTTTAAAGGCAGAAATTCTAAACACATGAAGGAAGATAAATAAATCTCGTTTTCTTCAAAGAGCAATGAATATCTGCATCAAAATAGACTTATAAAGAACAGCATTAGTTTAACCAGAAATTCCCCTAAAAATGTTTTTTTTCCCCCCTTCCTCATGTATTCAATCTATTTCTCACCTGGTAAGAGGCCTCTATCAACACAATTTCTTGCTAAATGATAGCTGATAAAACTAATGTTAGAAGGTATATATTATGCAATTGCAAAAAAAGCACAGCAATTACATGATGCTTTTATGGACTACACTGTAAAAGAATAAAAATATATCCAAAGTAAGAACATTTTTATAAAACTCAAAAGATCTTTTAACCTCATTCTAAAGAAAACAATCTTTATTTCTTTCTTAAAATTGTAATGAGCATCTACAAATGAGCCTAGATCACCACCACTTACTAAAACTAGGAAGCAGTCAATCTTCCCCTGAACTTTGAGCTCCAACTTTTTTCTGTTGCCTTTGGAAAATAAACACATCATCATATTAGAAGGAATATGAGACACTGCACACATTTGCAGAAATGGGTTTTTTCTTTAGATAACACTCCATGCTATTACACTGAAACGGCCATTTCCAATATCCCTTGAAATAATTTAATTATGTAAAGAGTATAACTACAGCAGTTCTAGTTCGTTAGTCTTTAGTACTCCTTAAATGGCTTGTGTTTCCAGATCAGTGAGTAGAACTGCTAACTCTGCTCTCCTCAAGCCAAACTGCCCATCAAAAGAGTGGCATCTTTCTGCTCAAACTTTCTCTTTTCACCTTAAACTCTCTTCCATCCCTAGGATTTTCAAAAGAATGAAGGAAACTCACATGACCCCTATATAGCAGAATATTGCTGTACAGATAAGAGTTTTGTTTCTCTTGTATAAGATTAGGAGATTAAGTTTTAAATGACATCTAATGTTAGGAACTTAGTATCTTTATTATTATAATGTGGAAAAGCAAATTAATTTGAGGATTAAATTAAGATAATAATGATAGTGGAAATTAATATCAAGTTGAACTTCTGGTTTATAAATGAAGGATTCATTTTCCAACATTAAATTTTTATAACTGAGTCATACAGTTAGGTCAATTTTACATTATTAAAATTTGGGAACATAAAGAGCAATTCAGTAGAAAAATTTATAGATAAATATCTGAGCTTAAGCTTGACTTTTAAAAAGCTGAAGTAAATGAGTATATGTTGGATTGTGCTTAATTCAATGATAGTGGAAGATATGTTCTTCAGTGAGATTTGCGTATGTGGAATTTCAGATAAAGGTATATGGTACTAAAATATCCTTGCCATATAAAGAAAAAAATCTGATGTGTCATTGCTACAAGTTAACTCTTTTGTTGTTTGTTGTTGTTGTTGTTGTTGTTGGTTTTTTTTTGCAGTACTGGGGGGTTGAACCCAGGGCCTCGAGCCTGCATGCTTTGCAAGTGCTAGACCACTGAGCTGCACCCCCAGCCCACTTTTTTGACTTTTTAAGACAGGGTCTCACTAAGTTACGCAGACTGCCTCTGGTTTCGAACTTGTGATCCTCCTGCCTCCACCTCCCGAGCTGCTGGGATTACAGGTGTGTGATACTGCACCTGGCTCACTACAAGTTAACTCTCTATCTATTAAAGCATATGAATTGTATCGTGAAGTCCCACATGGAAAATTAATATTGCTCTTAAGTATGATAAAAGAAAAGAAGTGATTATTTACATTTTAAACAGTTTCATCATATCCTTTTAAAGAAGTCAAATTCATATAAACGTATTCCTAGTGACTTATGCCATCAAATAGAAAAGTGACATAGTATTACTTATTCCAGAAGTGGAAAAATTATGGAAAAATGTATAGTATCATTAAGATTTTATACTGTTGTAGTGGAATCTTCATAAATGTTATTTACTGAAAAGCAATTTATTATGTGTCAACTATAATTGCAGTAATGACCCTAACGATGATATTTTTATTCCCATTTGCTTATTGAAATTGAAGCTCCAAGTTTAAGTTGTCAGCTAATTCTGAACCCAAGTACATCTGACTTTATGCTTTTTATTTAGTGTACACAGTAATCATTGGCATTGTTTACCAAATAGTTCCAGTTCTCTGTCTTCCATGAATGTAGTAGGGTTGTACTTTCTGGATCTGTTGCAGTTGGGTATAACCAATGGGTACTTCTAACCAGTAAGAACAAATTTGGTTGTGTATTTTTCAGGCTCGAGTATTTATTACATTATAAGATCCTCCTGAGCAATTTTTAGCTTTGACATAAAGCTGCAAGATCCCAGTGACAGCTAGCTTGTCAGTTTGTGTCCTAGAGAGATGAGATGTGGATTAAAAACCCTAGGATCCAGCAATGGGCAAGCAGAGTAAATAATAGGAAACTTTTGTCATTATAAGCTACCAAGATTTGGGAAATATTTATTACTTCCATATCATCAGGCTGTTGTCTGATATGACATGGATGAGATAAGGGATAATAAGGATGGGAAATTCTCAATAAGGAAAAATTATGCCTAGATTAGGAGCTTGAGAAAGAGTATTTACCCCTCACAGTTTTTTGATCATCTTTGAATGAGAACCAAACACAGAGGAGCTTTATTTCCATTTCAGTTTGTACAATCTGGGGAACCATTTATAGTTTGCATCATTTGTGTGTGGTTGGCTAATGGCTCCAGGCTAGAGGGAATACTAAATTTCATCTGTAGTGTTGCTAGCAAAAATTATAGCATAATTGAAACCATTGGATACTGACAATCAGTGATTCTAGAGAGAAATTTAGGATTGGTCAAAAGTCTCTCAAAAAAAAAATGGTACCCTGAATTTGATCTTCTCATCTTTTTCAATCTCTCTATATTTCATAGTCTTTTTTGCTGCCCACACCTAATGCTATAGCTACAACTGTAATCACAAAGTATCATCTAATATATCTCACTTTTCTACCATTATTTGCTATAATTTGGATCTTAAGTGTTGTCCAAAGATCTATATGGTAATGTTTTGCTCCTCAGTGAGGTGCTATTATGGGGTGGTAGATATTTTAGGACCTGCAGCCATAGCCCTATGGCATCTGATCCCATCAGATCTCGGAAACTAAGCAGGGTCGGTCCTGGTTAGTACTGGGATGGGAAAACCAGATACTGTAGGCTTGGGAGATGGACCCAGGAACCCACTCCCAAAAATCAGTCTGCCATTGAAAACCCTATGAATAGCAGAGAAGCACTGAAAACAGTGTTTTGCCTGTTGTACGCAGGGTCGCTATGAGTCAGATACCAACTCCACGGCACCTAACAACAACAGATATTTTAGGAGTGGGCGCTACTGGGGTATCTTTATTCCATTGGGGTATGCCCTTGATGAGAACTGGGAGACTCTGGTCTTCTCTTCTTGCTCTGTTTCACTTCCTGGTCATGAAGTAAGAAGTTTTACTGTGCTCTGTGTTCCCACCACAGTCCCTAAACCAGAGGACCAAATGACCTCAGACTGAAGACTCTACAACTCTAAGCCAAAATAAACCTTTCTCTCCTTATAATTTTTTTTTGTTTCAAGTATTCATTACAGTAAAAAATACTGACTGTTAATTTTTTTACTCTATTCAGTCTTTCAAAAGTCTCCTTCCATTTAATTCTATTCCTTTTGTTGCTGTATATAGATTGAAATAAGTCTATGTTGAATATATTTGATGATAGTCATCTTGAGACGCTTACAAGAATTAAAGTTGAATTTTCACAAGGGAATACAACTTCTCCAACAGTTCTTTGCAGAGAAAAATGGAGTCGGCCTCTTCCTGGCTATTTAACATCTTTCTGAGTTTTCATAACACTGGACTAATTTAGAAATGTCAATCTTATTATTATTATTATTCCTTTAGTCTAACCACACTATGATTCATCTTTATACATCTTTTATGTTGCTATCTAGTGTTGTTGTTTATGTTATAAAAATAAAAGTTAGTCCTTTGCCTTTCCTGTGTGGACTTACAATCCCAATTGGTTTCCTAGTCAGTATGCCCTGCCCTTTCACGTGGTTTGGATGTGTGACGTCTCCCCAAAGCTCACGTGCTGCAGACATGGTCATTCGTGCAGTGTTGTTCAGAGGTGGGGCCTTTGGGAGTGATGGGTCATGAGGCCTCTGTCCTCATCCATAATTAATTCACTGATGGGCTCACAGCTTAATGGGCCTTTGGGAGATGATGGAAACTAGGAGATGAGGCCTGGATGGAGAAGGGAGGTCACTCGGGTTGTGTTCCTGAAGTGTGTTTTTTTGTCAGCATCTCTTTTTCCCCTCCCCTCCCCTCCCCTGCCCTCCCCTCCTCTCCTCTGCTCTCTTCTCTTCCCTTCCTCTCTCTCTCTCTCTCTCTCTCTCTCTCTCTCTCTTTCTCTCCAGGCAGCCATGAGGCAATCGGCTTTGTGCCCCCACTCATTCCCCACTGTGCTCTTCAACCTCGTCACAAGACCAGAAACCATGGACCCAAGCAACCATGGACTGAAACCTCAAAACCACAAACTAAAATACTATTTCCTCCTATAAGTTGATTTTCTCTGGTATTTCATCACAGCAAGGGAAAGCAAGGGAAAGCTTACCCTTCTTTTATGTAATTACTAGTTTAAAGATGTATTTTCTTTCAAGCCTTTGAAATAGTTCCAGTCTATTTTCCAGCTCCAGATAGGGTTTAGCTCAGTTGGTAGAGCGCTGCTTTGCACTCTCTGAGGCCTTGGATTCAATCCCCAACACCACAAAAATGGGAAAAGGACACAGCAGCCCACTCCCAAAACAATCCCCAAGCAATCAGGCAGTGAAAACCCTACGAGAGTTGCTATGAGTTAGACACAACTCGATGACACCTAACAACAATTTTCCAGCTTTATATATTAAGATAGTCATATATGAAGCTCATTTTCCTTTCAAATGAAATGACTTTTCATTAATCAAAAAACCATTATGCTTTTCATTCCTAGTGACTTGTTCTTCCAATATTTGTTTTCCCAATGATCCTTCATTTTAGTTTATAAAAACTTCCTTTCTAGCCGAGCATGGAGGTGCACATCTGTAATCCCAGCTCTCAGAAGGCTGAGACAGGAGAACTAGGAGTTCAAGGCTAGCCTGGGCTACATAGCAAGACTCTGTGTCCAACTATATAAACAAGCCAGGTGTGGTGGCACATGCCTGTTATCCAAGCTATTCAAGAGGCTGAGGCAGGAGAATCACAAATTCAAGACCAAAAACAACCTGTGCAACTTAGCAAGAACCCTTCTCAGAACAATAAATAAATAAGTAAATAGGGACTTGGACCCAGTTCAGTGGTAGAGTACTTTGTTAGCATGTGCAAGACCATGGGTCCAACCTACAGTACAGAAAAACAAAACTTCATTTATATTTCAGATTCACTCCAAATTCAGTTTAGGTCATCGCCTCTTCTATGAGGCCTTCCTGCCTGACTTGAATCTTGCTATACTCTGTCCCTTTGGACCCTTGTAGCCATCAGTTGAATTGTTATTCACAGTAATCATTGCCTTGGGCAATAGCGATATGTTTGAGTTGCAAATTCTATAAATCATAAACCTTATGCCAGAACAACTGTGAGGTGTACAATTTATGTAATTTTCCCCTCAGTTTCTTGAGAGAGGATCCTGCTGTGTAGCTCAGGCTGATCTTGAACTTATCATCATGAGGTTCCTGCCTCAGTCTCTCAAACATTGTGATTAAAGGCAGAAGCCTCCATGCCCAGCTAACTTTATGTCTTAATGGCACAAATCTCTTAATTTAATGAACATTTAGCTAATGTGTTGTGGGATAATTGCATGAGCTACTGGAGTCCACACAGAATAATTTGAAATGTGGTTTGGATTAAATGTGTCTATATTAACAGAATGGAACAGGAAGTACTCAACTATTCACTAAATCAAGTGGTTTATATAACTGAGATGTATTAAATTGACTTGTGTAACAATTTTGTGAAATTGAATCAGTTTGTTAGGTACCATACTTACTGAGTCAACTGCACAGAAGATTAACTTATATTGACTTACATGTTTTCAGTGGAATCCCTGAATCCCTTGATTCTAAATTCAGCTATGACTGACACAAATGGTGGATGAAATCAAAAGGGTTATAATTTAGATTGCTTTGAATTCTGAAATATGGCATTTTGGGGGTGGTCCAGAGGGGTGAACCTGGGGTGTAGAACATACTTTGCAAGCATTCTACCACTGAGCTGCACACCCAGCCCGCACTCCCTCTTTATTTTTATCTTGAGACAGAGTCTCACTAAATTCCCGTGCCTTTGGCCTCTAATTTCTAATCCACCTGACTCCACCACCTCAGTTGCTGGGATTACTTGTGTGGACCACTGCACCTGGATGAAATTATGTTTATGTAATTCAGAGGCACAACTAATGACAGAACTCTCAGGATCTGACAGCAAAATGGCAAGCATTAGTAACTAGAAGTAAACTATGTGCCCAGCCACTCATATCTCTCATTTCTACCGCATGTGCTGTCATTTTGCTTTTATTAAATTGGTTGAATTATGACATCACAGTTATAATTTACAGTTGATAAAATTAAGGGTTGAATTCATAATGAAGAATCTGGTCCCTACAGAAGGAACAGATAAGAATCCAAATCCTGAATGAAATGTGTGCATGCAGGCCAATTATATGGTTGTTTGGAAATATTAAGCTATTTCATATCTTGTGAGCAAAATATGGTCAACTAATTATTTTTTTCTTTTCAAGTAAATTAATAACACCCTGGATATGCTGGGTGAGATGGGCCAAGCCTGTGATCATCTGTGTACTAAAGACTAATTTTGCCTCACATTGTTTTATTTTTTATTTGTGACTTATTTGATTCAGTGTTGAATAGTCCATCCAAATGAGTACAACCAAATGTTCTCTGTATTAGAAGAGTCATCTTTAAACCCATACCTTTAAAATAATGACTCCCATAAAGAAAATTTAAGGCTAATTCTACGCAAACAAAAAGTATAGAAGGGACCCAGCAGGCATAGTGCATGACTGAAATCCCAGCCACCTGGGAGGCAGAGGCAGGAGGATTGAAAGTTTGAGGTGAGAGGCAGCCTTGGAAATTTAGTGAGACCATGTTGCAAAATACCAAGAATAAAATGAGCTGGAGGTGTGGCTCAGTGGTAGAATGCTTGCAAGAAGTGTGCATGAGGCCCTAAATTCAACCTCTGAGTACAAATCTCTGGTCATGATAGCGTAAAGTGCATTATAGATTTACACATGACATCAATTTTTTTTTTGTGGTACTGGGGGTTGAATCAAGGGCCTTGCGTTTGCATGCTCTGCAAGTGCTGGACCGCTGAGCTGCACCCTCAGTCCATGTTTTTAGTTTTTGAGACAGGGTCTCGCTAAATTACACAGACTGCCTCTAGTCTCGAACTTGTGATCCTCCCGCCTCCGCCTCCCAAGCCGCTGGGATTACGGGCGTGCGCCACCACGCCCAGCCATGACATCAATTTTTAAAGATAAATTTTATTTTGATATGAATTGCAAATTTTACTTAAGATATACCATGATTTTCCCCTAGACAAAAGAAGAGTAATCATCTGTATTCTAAATATTAATTTTGCCTCACATATTTTATTTTTTTACTTGTGACTTATTTTATTTGCTCTGGTGTGGAATAGTCAAAACTCAGGAAATGAAGGAGTGATATCTAGTGTTCTCTGTATTCTACTTAGAAGAGTTATCTTTAAACTTATACCTCTAAAATCATGACTTCCAAAGTTGGGATCTTACATTGATTTAATTCAAAGTTCAAAACATTGGAAAATCCAAAAGATTAATGTATCTTTTCAAATGCGCCAATATGATTGGCCAAATAAAATTTAAATCCTGGACACAGTAATCTTATCTAAACTATGATTGGATGGAAATGAATGTATAATCAAAGTGATAGATCTACCAGTTGTATGTTGATATAGCTAACCGCTAATTTGCGCCACCAAACTGCTTAAAGCAGTTTCCATCGAAACATCTTAATTTCCTGAGTTTTGACCTTGAGAGCAGCTGAAATTTACTGGACTGTAAAAGCAAAATTACCTGGAGCAGAAGGTATTTTTACACACATGTTTTCCAAAGAAGGCAGCTGCTCCCTGCGTGGATCCTCTGAGCACTGCTGTGCTCAGCAGTTAACTTTCTTTACTTGAGGGTACCAGGGCAAGGAAGGTAACCTCAACACTTTGTTTTTCTATTGTTTTTACTATGTTCTCAATGCTATCAACGAACTACTATTGGATAGCAAAGGAATTATTTTAGAAAACTCACACTTGAAGGAATGTTCCTTTGGGAGAAGGACCTGGCAGCCCACTCCCGAAACAATCAGCCATCGAAAACCCTATGAATAGCAGAGAAGCACTGACATAGTGCCAGGCATGGCACAGTGTAGGGAGTGTTTCATTCTGCTGTACATAGGGTCACTAGAAGTTGGACCCAACTCCACAGCACCTAATAATGACAGCTTTTCTCTTATTCACCCCTCTTTTTCCTAATATTATAAAGTAATATTTATAGAGTACAATTTAATGTTTCCATCTGCGGAGGGTAATCTGAGCAGCTGTCATCTATTGGCCATTTTTTTTTGCAAAGCGGCACTGTACATTCTTTAAAAAGCAGCTGTTAGATGTGTGATGTCAGGCAAACTTGCCTAACCTCTGGGTAGCTCTTTTGTCTTATGTGTTATAAGTCCGTGATAACCACAACAGTGTTGCTAGATAACTAGCAACCATGGCCATAAATCAGAATTCTCAAAGCAACTTTGAAAACTGAGAAGGAAGGAGAAACCTAGTTAAATTCAAACTCCATGTGTAAAGTGAAAATAATTGTATAATCAAGATGAGCTTAAAATTCTCTAAGTCATTCTCCATATTTGGGTCTATGCCCCCCAATACCCAATGACAATCAGAATAATATAGGCCATGGCTTAGCAGGGGAGGAGGGTAGCTCTGTGGTCAAGCCTGTAATCTCAGGGACCCTGGAGGCAGCCGGCACAATTATCAAGATCCTGTCTCATAATAAAAACATTTAAAAGGGGGCTGGGGATGCAGCTCAGTGGTAGAGCACTTGCCTTATCCTGACCTAACCCCTGCCTCCAACTCCCCGGTTCTGAAAGGAAAAAAATAAATGCTTATTAAGAGAATTTTTCTCTGCCTCAAATATTTTATAATATATGCATATCAATAGGAAATAATTCATCAGGGTTCTCAAATTTTTGCACATCTTGAGTCAGATTCGGTTTGGGCTATCTTTTCAAGGACTTTTAAAAGAATATTGAAAACAGCCTAGGGATTTGGAAATACTGTGTTTCTTCAGGTCAGAGTTCAGAATTGTGCTTTGAGCAGAATAATTATGATAATATCTTGTTAGAGTGGAGAGGCAGGCGGGGTTGTTACAAGCCCGGTCTATGACGGAGGATTCTTAAACTGAGCCTTCTTTGGGTGTGGAAGAGACCTACAGAGTCAGCATGCAGATCTGTGCCTCTCTTCCCACACCTCTGTGATCCTGCGTAGTGGAGGCAGAGCGGCTACTGGGGGAGCCGGTGAGAGATGGAGGCTTTGTCTCTGACTCAGGGGTCTTAGATTTTCCACCAGCCTGCAGCAGGATGACTAAGCGTTTTGAGAAAGGGTTTGACCTCATAGCCTTTACAATTTTTGACATGGATGAAATGCAAATTTTGTACAGAGCGGGTTTGTGCTTTCATCACTTATCATCTGTTTTCCAGAAATTTAAAATGTATCTGATCTATTAAAAAATAAACTAAGTCTTCCTGGCTATTTATTTTGATGTCATTTATGGTTTGTAATTGGACTTGGGCAAGTAGCTTTTTGCCTAAAGAGAAAAAGGATCTATTTGGTGATTGGTTTCTATAGATCACAACAAGCAAAGAAAGGATATTTTGATGACTTTTTCCCAAAGGAATTGGAAAAGAGCAGTCATTTAGAACCACCATTTGGATGAATCCTCCAGGCAAAATTATGTTGTTGTTGTTGTTGTTGTTGTTGTTGTTGTTAAGTGTAATGGAGTTGGGTCCAACTCATAGCGACCTTCATAGAATTTTCAATAGCTGATTATTTCAGGATTGCTTTGGGCATGAACTGCCACGTCCTTCTCCCATTTTTGTGGTGCTGGGCATCAAACCCAGGTCCTCAGAGAGTGGTGAGCAGCCCTCTACCAACTGAGCTAAACCCCAGCCTAAGGCAATAAATATAAAATCCTTAAATTAGTAGGGAGTATATAACTTTACATAAGTAACTTATGATTGCCACTTGTGCTTTATATAGTAACAGAACCAATGATATCACTGTTTCACAAATCCGGTCATAAAGCCAGGAAAAAGCACGTGAAAATGATCACATTCCTGAAAGTCATATGCCTTGAAAATGAAGCAAGCATCCCATGGCAGACAAATGTGCATACTAATTATTATCAATATTATTCATTATAGTGTCAATATTTTAGCTAAATCACTTTGAAAGGAAGAAAGTTCATAAATTTGATATCATAACACATTTTGACTCCTACAGTGTCAGATGATGATTTTCAGCTCCAGCCGGGGTGCAGCTATTAAATTGCCTGGCGTAAAGTAATTTATGATGCTGATTTTAATGGGAAAACAGCAGATAATTGTGTGGGGTTCTTTTATTCAGTCCAACTAAACTCCTCTTTTCCATCCCACCCTAATGCACATAGATTTTCTTTACTAACCATTGATGTAAAATGGATAATTATGCAGCTTAATATTTCATCGAAATAGTATGCAGTTGTATCAGTTCTGAAAGTGACACACTATTATTTTGAAGTAACAATATTTCAAAGTGCTCAATATCCAAAACAATATTGTTAGACATTATTGTTCTGAAAATGTGCTGCAGAACTTTTGACAAAGATATCAGAAAACCCCTTTCAAACTGGGTTTCACTACGTGGAAATTCAGGGCTTCGGTATCTTCACAATTGATTAATCAGTGGCACAATGATGCTGTCAAGGACCCTGAGTCTTTTGCTTTCTGTATTGTCCTTTTCAGCATACTATCTTTTCCCATTCTGACGTTTTATATATTTTCCGGTACATAGAGGCTGAACCCAGGGCCCTGTGCATACTTTGCAAGTGTTCTATCTCTGAGCTGTACCCCTGGCCCCTTTTTTATTTTATTTTTTAGTTTACCTTGAGACATAGTTTCCCTAAATTACACCAGGCTGCCCCCGGCCTCAGACTTGTGACCTTCCTGCCTCCACTGAGTCTCTGGAATTTTAGGGATGAGCCACTGCTCCCAACCTCACTCAATATCATTATTATCACAGTACATGCTTATGTCAGATCAAGGAACGATTGATTACCTGAGACAGAAAAGGAACTTACTTCCTTGTGTCTTTCTAAGAAAGAGGAGGAGGAGGAGGAGGATGGGGAGAAGTAGAAGGAGGAGTGGTGGTGGTGGAGTAGTAGTTGTTGTTGTTAGGTGCCATCAAGTTGGTATCCGACTCATAGCGACCCTCAAAGGGTTTCCAATGGCGGACTGTTTCAGGATTGCCTTGGGAGTGGATTGCCAGGTCCCTCTCCCATTTTTGCGGTGCTGGGAATTGAACTCGGGACCTCAGAGACTGCAGCACAGCACTCTACCCACTGAGCTAAATCCCAGCCTGGTGGAGTAGTAAGGGTGTTTAAAAATATGAGCAGAATTCCCTGTATATAACCTTGGCCAGTAATGGAAAACAGCC
>VMDO01033815.1:0-17299 GCA_007922755.1 Pedetes capensis
AAAGCTGGACATTGAACAAGAGAGACAGAAAAAGAATTGATGCTTTTGAATTGTGGTGCTGGAGACGTCTATTGAATATACCATGGACTGCCAAAAGAACCAACAGATCTGTCCTAGAAGAAGTACAACCAGAGTGCTCCTTGGAAGCAAAAATGGCCAAACTGCGTCTTACATATTTCGGACATGTAGTCAGGAGAGACCAATCCCTGGAGAAGGACATCATGTTTGGAAGAGTGGCAGGTCAACGCAAAAGAGGAAAACCCTCCACCAGATGGATTGACACAGTGTCTGCAACAATGGACTTAAACATAAATAAGATTGTTTGCCTGGCACAGAATTGGCAAGTGTTTCGATCTGCTGTACATAGGGTCGCTATGAGTTGGACTCGACTCGACGGCACCTAACAAACAAACATACGTTATATGCTGCTTTATAAATTAAAATATCATGAGTCTTTCCCTATGTTGTTAAATATTCTTTCAAACCATTATTTTTATGACAATATAAAAGTTGTTTTACCAATCTACAATAACTTAAAGATTTCTTCATCAGTTGTTATTGCTGTTAGGTGCCCTCAAGTCAAGTCTGACTCAGCAACCCTCATAGGGTTTTCAATGGCTGATTATTTCGGGATTGCCTCGGGAGTAGATTGCCAAGTCCTTCTCCCATTCTTCATCCGTAAACACTTGGCATTTGTCCAGTGTTTTGATATCATAAACAGTTCTGCCTTAGAATTCCACGAATGTTCATCTTTGACCATTGTTAACACTGCTTATGTATGATACTCTCATTTCACTGAACTCTGATGTCTACAAGATACACATGAAAACCAGCTGTGCCACAGAGCTGCTGCGCTTTAAGAAATTTTGAGTGAAGTGTAATTATTTATATTAGCTGTAGGTTTCTCTTTTTTTATTTTAAGAACGTTCGTCATGACATTCTGCTGTAGAAAAATTCCTTCCCCATGCTATTATACTTTAGAAAAAGGAAAATTGAGACCAATCATCTCAGACA
The DNA here is from genome assembly GCA_007922755.1 of Pedetes capensis. Classification (NCBI taxonomy): domain Eukaryota; kingdom Metazoa; phylum Chordata; class Mammalia; order Rodentia; family Pedetidae; genus Pedetes; species Pedetes capensis. The sequence continues at coordinate 1,015 of VMDO01033815.1, forward strand.
TAGTTTTATTATATAATAAGCAGTCCAAATATACTTTAAGGCTTTCAAAAGGATCCTTATTGTTCCTCCTTCCCAGCAGTTTAAGTAGTTGAAAACTTAAATTGTGAGCTTGAAATTATCTTGGATTTTAAAATTGGAGTTCTTTCCCTTTATCTAAAGACTTTACTTATTTTCTTTTCCCAAGTAGTTGAGGGAGGAGCTTGGAACTGTGAGATCTTTGATCTGGGACCAGTCCCGCAATCTTTCTGACCCACACATTCTGCTGCTACTAACAGGTAGAAAGTGGATCTTCCACTTGAAACCCACACTTGCTTCTTCACACACATGCATGCGTGTGTGTACTTACTGAAATCATCACAGGAATTCATCCTTATTGCTTTGTCTCCCTAACTGAGCCATGGCAGTGCTAAAGAAAAGAGTAAAAGAGGCACATTCCTCATGTCCCTCTCCAAATCATGGCATGTTTCAAATTTACCACCCTTGACACTCAAGCTTATTGTCATGAAGGGAGGGTTTGAGCCCTTTAAATTCATATCCTGAATTAATCCCCACTATGATGGTAAAAAGGAGGCAGGGCTCTTGGGCAGGGAGTAGGTTTAGATGAGATGATGAGGTGAAGTCCTCTGAATGGTATACATACCCTTAGAAGAACCGAAACACCAGAGACTCTTCTCTGTGTCATGAGATATTGCAAAATCAGCCACTTGTGAGCCAGGAAGAAGGCCCTCAGCAGACACAGGGTGTGCTGGCACCTTGACCTTGGATTTCCCAGAGTTCAGAACTGTCAGGGCTAAATGCCTGTTTAAGCCAACCATTTTGTGATATTTTCTTATGGCAGTCAAGACTAAGATACTGTTTTCCAGATCTGTTATATTCTTTACAGGCACTAACAAGTATATCTATGGAAGGCAAAATGCATTGTATGATGGGAAGTATCAACTAATTAACTCCAGCATCGTCCCAGAATTTTTTGTGCGTGTATTCTTTGGTAAATGTGACTACACAGTAAGAGTCCACAGCTTTGCCTAGTAGGAGACACACAGGAAGAGGGCATGGGATGGTAACCCTCCCAGTTAAAGGATATCACCACTATCCTACAGGCTCTGAGTCCTTCAGCATGTTAGAACTAGTTTGTGACAAAAGTTAATAAGGAGTGATCCTTGCTGGTTTCTCAACCACAGGGGCAGTTCACTCCTGTGAAGTGCTTCATGCAAACATCAGCTACGTTCAGTGGTCTATAACCTGGTTACTTGGAGAACTGAGAACATCCAAAGCAAAATCTGATGTACGCTATTATTATGCAAGGAGAACTGGAGTGGAACTCAGTCTAGGTTAGGAGTCAACAAGATTTTCCTGTACAGGACCAGATAGTAAATATTTTAGGCTTTGGATTCATTCAGCCTTTGTCACAATTACTCTGCTCTGTTATCACAGCATGAAAGCAGCCATAGATTAGTATGTAAATGAATAGGCATGCGGTGTTCCAAGAAAACTTTATTTATAAAAACAGGTGGTGGGCTGCATTTGGCTTTAGTTTGCTGACTCTCAGCTTTTATTGGCTTCTGTTCTGGCAAGGTGACCAACGAGTGGTAACTCACCACATTACTCCAGCCCTTAGATTCATCCTCTACAAACATAGTTTATAGAATTCTGTAGTCTTCAATGTACTAAGGGACATGGGTGTACATGTCCACGCATGACCTCTGCTATGGTTTGAGTCTAAAATGTTCCCCAAAGGAGATGTTTGGTGGTGGCATTGTTTGTGGAGGCTGTGGAACTGTGGGTGATGGGATTCTAGCTTTATGGAAGTAGATCACTGAGGCCTTTGGAGGTTTGTACCAAGAGCACTGGTTCCAGTTCATCTGTGCCTCCTGATCTGCCACGATGCGAATCTATCTTCCATGGGTGCTGCTGTCTGCCACTGCCAAGGCTGCCCCTCAGCCATTATGGACTGCGATCCTCTAACCATGAGCCCCCAATAAATATTTCCTCCCATAAGTTTGCTTCAGTCAGTTTCTCTGCCACAGCAACTTACCCGCTGATTAATGCAACCTCCAAATATTCCTGCTGTAAATACACATACACATATGCAGATTTGCTAAGATGCCATAGTTAATGTCTCAGCTTCAATTACCCTAACAGTTCCTTTTGGATATATGACCATGGATCATATACTCAAGATCCATGGATGATAGATCTGTCACTTTCCAAATAAAGCTCTGTGGACATAGGTAAATTAAGTACTACCTTTCCTCTTCAGTTTTTCTTTTCATAAAACGGGGGTAATTTAACCATACAAAGTTATTCTAACTGGACATGTAAGTGAGATGAGTAAATCTAGATTAAGTCACTCAGATCACTCATTCACCATAAGTGCTTTGATGTTCACCTTACTGAGGTGGAAAGTTGCAAATTCAACCCAAAGGCTAGAAAGAGAGTTAAGATTTTCCCATATGTGCCCCTCTTATGACTATCTTCCACATAAGGCCATTCTGTGAGCATCGTTTCTTATTGGTCTGCTATTTGTTAACACTGGAAATCACTTTTCATCTTCAATTTTTTCTATAACTCTTGTGTTTAGTGGAGTGTCGTGGACAATTAAAGTGTAGATCAAAAATAACCTTCTAGAACAAATTTTAATATAAGGAAGGAAGCATAATACCAAACAAGTTTGTGAAGAAAAAGAAGAAACTGGTAAAGAAGAAGAGGAAGAGAAGGAGAAGTGGGGGAAGGGAAAGGAGAAAGAGAGGAAGGAGAAAGAAGAAAAAAGTAATGACTGTTTTTGTTTTTCCTATCACTGGAAATTTCCTGGGTTATATCCATCCATTGTCTGGTCCTCCTGCCATGTAAACCAGGCTCTTCTTATTTGTCATACCATTGCTAAATCTTTCCATTTTCATCATTAACACACATTACCCACTTTCCACAACTGGACAACGTGAAACTTTTATTTCTTTACCATGCAGTACAAACCAGCTCTCCATTTAAGCATTCTCCCCGATGACCTGATATAGCACAACTTTAAGTTAAGATTCTCCCTGAGATATTTTCACTCTACCCCCATTCAGTCAACAGCATTCACTTATGAAGAGAAAGCAGAGACTTATGAGCATATTCTCAAAAGAACTGAAAGTGGCGATTAAACTGATTTGTGGACACCAATGTTTATAGTGGGATTATTCACAATAGCCAAAAGGTAGAAATAATCTGAATGCCCATTCATAGATGAAAAGATCAACAAAATATGGCATATCCATAAAAGAGAATATTACTTACTCTTTAAAATGAATGAAATTTTGACATATGCTAAATATAAGTATAATTCTAATGATTCTATGCAAATGGAAATAAGCTAAACATAAAGGGAGAAACGTTGTATGATTCCATTTTTACGGAGTACCAAGAGTAGTCAAATTTGTGGAGACCGAAAGTAGAATGGTGGTTGCTGCACCGTGGAACAGGGGAATGGGGACAGGAATGTTGTTTGATGGGTACAGTGTTTCAGTCTGTGAAGATCAAAAAGTTATGGAGACAGATGGTGGTGATGAATGGGCAACAAACATACTTAATTCCGCTAATCTGTATGCTTAAAAATAGTTAACACAGTAAATTTTCCACTATGTATATTTTACCACAATAACAACAGAGGGAAAGCAAAGAAAGTTCATTTGATTTTCAAAAGCCAGTGTTTTGAATTGCTAGATCTGGGCCACCATGAGAAGAGACAGTGAGAAAAATGCATGTTTGTAGAAGAGCCATTTTTTTCAGTTCAAAGGATGGTGCCAACCCTTAGGGTGAGTGACACACTAAAGAGTCAGAGGGGGTGTTAGTTTTGGTCTCTATGGCAAATATCTGCTTCAGGAGTAGATTGCCAAGTCCTTCTCCCATTTTTGCAGTGCTGGAGATTAAACCCGGGTCCTCAGACAGTGTGGAGCAGCACACTACCAACTGAATAGTAAACAAGGGAAGGATGAGAAAGAGGAAGGATGTATTTTGGCTCACGGTTTCGGAGGTTACGGCTCCATAGCTTCTGGGCTCACATATGGTGGGGCAGAGCATCATGGCAGAGTGCATGTGGAGGAGCAAGGTGACCCAACTCACATGGACAGGACAGGACTGGGCACAAGACACCCACTCCAAGGACATGCCCCCAGTGACCTGCTTCCTCTGGTCAGAGCCGACCACCTCCTTTCCACCACTGCTGAAAGTAAAAGGGGAATTATTTGGGGAGAGGGCCAGCAAATGACCAGTCAGTGGATCAATCCACTGATGAAGGCAGAACCCTCATGATCCCATCACTTCTTCCAAACCCCTCAGCAGGTGGGCAAACCTGTAACACGGAGATTTTCGGGGTGGGGGGCACTTCATTTTCAAACTGTGACAGAGGAGAACACAAAAACGTAGCACAGGTTGCTAAATAGGAAGAGATGGCAGAATCACCACGTTTACTTTTGGGAAAGTAGAGAAAAGGAAAGTTTTTCTAGCTAGAGCTTCAATCCCCACCTCCTGACACCAGGAAGGGCCAGTAAAACAGCAAGTGCCCAGAGTTATGCTGTGTCCACCATAGATTAGGAGAGAAATATATGTCTGCCTAGGGGGTAGGGAGGATCTAAGCCAAGGAGTCTGGGCCAATCTCCCAGAATTCTAGGATACTCCAGGGAAAATGACTTCTCATGCAACCTTACGGTACTATTAAGGCTGTTACTGCCTTAAAGCCTGCAGCCATAGCCCTGTGGCATCCGATCCCGTCAGATCTCGGAAGCTAAGCAGGGGCGGACCTGGTTAGTACCTGGATGGGAGACCGCCTGGGAACACCAGAAGCTGTAGGCTTGGGAGAAGGACCTGGCAACCCCCTCCCAAAAATCAATCTGCCATTGAAAACCCTACGAACAGCAGAGAAGCACTGACAATAGTGTTTCCCCTGTTGTACAGAGGGTCACTATGAGTCGGATACCGACTTGACGGCACCTAACAAAAACAACAACAACTGCCTTAAAGAGTCTCTTCACCTCTCCAAGCATCTAGAAAATCATAGGAGAAATATCTAAATATATTTCAAGACCCTGAATCACCTATGTGTAGAAATAGCTGGAAGGTAACCTGCAGAGATCGCATGGGTTATGGTTGTCCAACATAGCCTATAGAGACCCTATAGTTATGGTTACCCAGCCACAGCCACATGTGGCTTTTTAAGTATAAATGAAATGAAGTTAAGTTAAACATTTAGCTATGCAGTCACACTAATCACATTTCAAGTCACATGGACAACGAAGGTTCAAAATTAAAACTAAGTTTGGGGAAAAAAAAGGTAAGTTTCCTGCACATGTAACCTTACAGGTTAAAATTTGTACCATGTCACACATGAAGCACGCTTGTCTGAGATGAAAAGGTCCCCACCATTGTGTAAAAGTGACTATGGCAAGCTTTGTAAGCAACCTTGTGCTCGGATCCCCACCTAGGTGAAACATTGCCTACTGCCTGGTTTGTTTGAGTGCCTTAGTTTACACACGATGCTCAAAACCCGTGACAACAACAACTCTCTATTCCCAGCTTGTTACAAACGTTGTTGTTTTAGGTGCCATGGAGCCAGGTTGGACTCCTAGCGACCCTCATAGGGTTTTCAATGGCTGATTGTTTCCAGATTGCTTTGGGAGTGGATTGCCACATCCTTCTCCCATTTCTGTGGGGCTGGAGATTGAACCCAGGTCCTCAGAGACTGCAGAGCAGCGCTCCACCAACTGAGCTAAACCTCAGCTCTGTTACAAACATGCAAAATAAAAATGCTTATGTGAGAAGAAACTCAACTCCCCTTGCTACAACTGGCAAAGCTAATGTTGAGAATGAGCAGTTAAGAAGAGCCCAACAATGTTGATGCAAGGGTGCCTGAAGAAGATTTGTGCATTTCTAATTGAGGACTGTATCATACCAGGTTCTTGCCCTTGCTGGCAGTTCACCAGGAATGGCAACAGCTGTCCTGTCAAACTCCCACGAATCGGTTAACAGTTGTCCGAATGAAATTGCAGCCAGGGTGTTAGGGTCACTGGTGAAATGGGCAACTGTTGAGGGGGAGGTGGTGCAAGCTGGTGGGTCATGCTGATAGTTGGAGCTGGGGGTGGGAGAGGTCGGGGGAGATCCCTGCCACCTACACATTTGCAGACACTCCTTTAACTAACATCTGAACCCTTTTGTCTGGAGCTCTCCTAATAACAGGGGGATCTTAACTACATGGCATCAGTGGAGAAAGAAAAGGTGAAATGAACGTAGCCTCAGGGGCGTGATTCCTAATGCACAGCATGCATTTGGCGGTTGTTGTTAGGCGCCTTGGAGTCACATGGGACTCCTAACGACCCTCACAGCGTTTTCAATGGCTGATTGTTTCGGGATTGCTTTGGGAGTGGATTGCCACATCCTTCTCCCATTTTTGTGGTGCCATTTGGAGGGTGAGAGGAAAGCTTGGACACAGCAGTGAGCCTCTGAAGTTCCTGGCTTATTCAAAGCTAGGATGGGAATGTGAGGGAAACAGCTGGTAGATTAGCTAGCTGGTACTTCTCCAGATGTCACTGTGGGCTGAGTTCTGGAAAAGCCGAAGCTCCCTGGAGTCGCCTCCCACTTCCAGGCCGTCCACCCACGTTCACTGTCAGCCAGGTTTGATGCCAACAGTCCCCGTGCAGGGGAAGGCAACAGCACAAAAGTGAAGTGACATTGTGCCACCTAGTCCTTTTCTTTCTCCCTCACTTCCAAGTCATAGTGGCTGGGCTTTAACTTTACCTTTGCTAGGTCCACATCTGTCCCAATGTACAGAGAAAACTGTGTATTTGTTAAAGTTAAGCGATATCCAGTAAACGTTTCAGGTTTTGCACATGCTGAGCTTAGAGTTCAATATGAGTGCACATCAGGCTTGCCTTCTGCCATGAAAGGCAGTGAACCCCAAGAATTGGACTTAAGCGAGCTTGGTGCAAAAGTCTCTTCAGCCTTCACAGAGAAGACACTCTGAAAGGAGAGTGGCTGCCAAGGCCACAGTGTCAAATACATTTTTGTTCTGTTTTGCTGCTTTGATAATAGGTCTCCATAGACAGCTCAGGCTGGCCTTGAACTTACGATTCTCCCACTTCAGCCTCCTGAGTACTTGGATTAAATAAAGGTGTGAAATAAATGGACCAAGGGCCTCCCATACTAAGTGGCAACACTAGGAGCTGAAACCAGGTCTTTATGTCCCAGGCTAAGCCACAAACTCAAAAGGGGCTTCCGGGGCCATGGCCCATTCTCAGCAGTCAGCGAGACTAAGGCACTCAATAAATATTAAGGGAGCGCCTACGATGTGCTGAGCCCTGCGTGGGAAGATGGCAAACAGTCAATTCTGAGAACACTTCAGTCCTACAGGAAGCGTGCGTGGTAACTGTGACAACTCTTCACTTTCCACCTACTTCAGAGACAGTTATAAAGAGAGAAACAAGCCTCCCTCCCTTCTCTTCTCCACCCTCGGGGGCCCAGACCAGCCTTTCCGTGCACTTCCTCCTTACATCATCTGCGCATGCGCTAAACCCTCTCTCCCAGCCAAAAGCTTCGGGATGTCAGGTCACAGGGAAAGCGCTGGAAACTGCGGTGTCATTACGTATAATGGTGGCACCACCGGCCTCTCCATCTGATTCCACAGCCCACTGAAATCAAGGCCAGCCAGGATCGAGAGCCAGTCCAAAGCACTTGTGTAACTTGTCATTTATAATACGAGACTAGCGATCCTCTGAATTGGTAATCAATTTCCCAGCTATAAGGGTAGTTTCTCCTCTCCAAATAAAATAGACTGCCAAGGAAATAGCAGATGTGCACAGATTTAACATTTTACAGATAACCCAAATATCCAGGATAACTCTCGTCATCCAAATCTGGATATGTTTCTTTAGTAAATTATGACTATTTTTAATTACTAATAGGTTAAAGGAATTTCCTAAGAAGCCTGTGATAAAACAATATAAAATCACAATGTCAGATTTTCATTATTGTTTATCATTTCCAAATGCATTTATTTCTTTGTGTTGATTTATTTTGGAGGATACTCAGGGATTTGCACATACTAGGCAAGTGCTCCAGCATTAAACCACATGCCCAAGCCCTCCTTTAAATTCTTATTTTGAAAGAGGGTCTTGTTAAGTTGCTCAGGCTGCCTCTGGCCTCAGACTCGCGATCCTCCTATAGCAGCCTCCTTGAGTCACTGGAATTACAGGCATGTGCCACCGCACATAGGTAAAACTGCATCTCTTTAGAATATTCTAAAATGCAGTGATGAATCCTTCTTTTCTTCCTTTTTCTTGTCTCCCTTCCTCTGTCCTTTATCCTTCCTTCATTTACTTATACCATGGTTACAACAACCCTATGAATATTTTTCAAGAGAACTTTGGGATTAAAAAATGTCAGGTAATACACTTGATTGTATATCCATCCAGATGGTTCAATCACTAAATTAATGATTTTTGTTCCATTTTTTAAGTCTGTTTCTGCTACCCACAGAAATGATCATGATGGTAAGATGTGCTTCTTTTCTATTCCTGGTAGCTTAAACAAATAATTTCTTAAACTGCATCACTTTTCATTTTAAACATAGCTTTAAGAAACAGGTTAACAACTGCCTACATTTAACTGTAGCTTTTATGTGTTATAATATTATGTGTCATCCATTACCCATTTTATGGGCTTAGTGGAATAAAATAATCATTTATCCCTTTTCATATAAATGCTATTAAGAAAAATGGTATAAACTCCAACTGATTAAAATATTATTTAAGATGTTTTATTAAAATTTATTTTTAAAGCAGTTTTTGCTCATTAAGACTTGACAAATATGGAGAGTACTTCACTGAATCTCCTTTATGAGGATGTTTTGCATGCAAAGAACTAGGGGGACTGTGAGATAACAGAAAGGTTTTTGCTTCTGTAAATCAGAGAACTAGGATCTGTGGACAGGTACTTCTTGTGGATCTGCAGTGCAAACTGCTCCTTGCACAAAACAAGGTAGGAAGAAAGGAGGTCGGAAAACAATCCTGTTATTGTTTTAGTTTTCTATAACCCTTATTAACAACTAGAGAAAATAACACTTGTCAATTAAAGTCTGCGTACTTCTGTAAGAATTTCTTATGATTACTTTATGAGAATATCTGCTAATGAGAAATCAACAGATCTGAAGGATGTGAAAATGTAAAAGAAAGACTGGAAATGGATCTACCAAGAAACAGCAAAGGAGCAGTCATCATAACTGGCTTCACAACTACCCAAAGCAAGTACAATGTTATTCAGGTCAGGTGCCAGGAAATAAGATGTATGTGCTATCTCATTTAACCCACAAATAATCCACAAAGCCAATAGTAGTACTATACCCATTTTATACGTAAGGAAACTGAGGCATGTGGAGACAGTAATTTGCTACCTTGGTATCTCTAGTAAGTGATGAATCTCGGAAACAAACTCAAGACTGTCCAATTCCGAAACCCATAATGTTCAGCCCTGTCATGGTTTGAATGTAAATTGCCCTACAAAGGTCATGTGCTTTAACATTCAGTCCCCAGCTGGTGGTGCTATCCTGGTAAGAAACTATGGAGATGGGATTCTTGTTTTCTGGAAGTAGCTCTATGGGGGAGGGCCTCTGGAGAATTTTTACCCCAGACTCACAGCCCTGCTCTTTCTCTGTTCTTGTTCTGTCATGCTGCGAGGTCATCTACCATAGGCCCTGCTCCTGCCACTGCTATACCTGCTCTGCTGGTGTAATGGACTGATTGTCTAACTGTGAGCTCCCAATAAACCTCTTCCCCCAGAAATTTGTTTGGGTTGGTTTTTATGCTACAGTGATGACTAAGACAATATCCTCGGTATTCTCTCTGTAATCTGTGGACAGGCATCGTGAGCTGTGCCTGTGACTCAGAGGTGCATAAGCTGTCTTACTTGCACATTGACATTTGGGAGTACTGCTCTATTGATAACAACAATATGAATAATAATGTTGTTACGTGCCATTGAATTGGTTCTGATTCATAGCAACAGAATACAACATAGGGTTTTTAATGGCTGATTGTTTTAGGACGTAGGGCGTGGGCTGCCAGGTCCTTCTCCCATTTTTGCAGTGCTGGGAATTGAAACCAGGCCATCAGAGTGCACAGAGCACCACTCTACTGAGTTAAACCCTAATAATAGCACATATGATATTACATATTTATAACTTAAAAGTATGTACAAATATACAACTAAACTGTGGACAAGACATGGCTGGAAGACTATTAAGAACAATGTTTTAGAAGAAAGGGAGTTCATCTGGAGGTCACTAGAGTGTTTGTACTGGAGTTTGTGGGATGACGTGGGCACACTGGACCCTTGGATGACTAGGAAAGGGATGGTGATGGATTCACATCCCCAAGGGCTACTTAGGCGACATTATGGAAGTTTGCTGAGTCTGCCCAAGAAAAGTTATCCAACCACAACAAAAAGCCATCTTACCACAAGTGACACCAACTGTCCTTTCTGAGGACATAATGAAAACAAACAAAAAAGGAACTTCATCCGAGTTTCCATTTATAAAAGGAGAAATTCTGTCAAAGCAACTTCTCTTCATAACTAGAAGATATTTAAAGCACCAGACTCTCTCATTCAAAGTTTTAAATAGCTCAAAGCATCAAGTAATTTATATTGAAATAGCTTGCTTATTTAGATATAGCTTGTTTATCATAAATGCAAGTCAGCTAAAAATAATGAGATGAACTAGAATCTATTTCTTCCAAAGCCTCAAATTTGTCCAAATAAGAGTCAATCCATAAAAAGGGAATAAATATGTCAAATTAGTAGTATGAAATTAGTAGTATCAATATGTCGAATTAGTAGTATTAAATGTACTACTTAAATTACTTTAAATGTGTGGGTTTCTTGTTCCTTCTCCTTCAGCTAAATTATAAACTTTATCCTCCATTTATTTCATAATATTCCACAAACACTTATGAACTGCATTATTTATATCTCTTGAGATTGCCTAGGATGGTATGGAGTTATATTAGCTACACAGTAAGCAAATCCTTACTGATCAATGAATTAGAATAAAATTTGCTCATGTTCCCTGGATCAAGACTCTAAGTTCCTAGAAGGAGGGGCTGGGTCTTGGCTATTCTTCTATCTTCCATGACTAGAATGTCCCAGAAACAGTGTATTTAGTGAATTAATGGATGAATAAAAGGATGCAGAGGAGTAGGAAGTTACCATGTTCTTGAAGGCTACAGTGAAATATATTAATTCCAATGAATGAACAGTATATATTTTCAGGATAAAAATGTGAACATAGTATTTCACATTTTGAAATATACCTTAACTAAAACTTTATGAATCCTACACAGCTATCAGTTCAGTTAAACAATTCTAGCCATCATCAAGGTTTTCAGTTTATATTTATTTCCTGCTAGTTCACAGGGCTGGGGGTTAGCTCAGTTGGTAGAGCACTGTTCTGCACAATCTGAGGCCCTAAGTTCCATCGCTAGCACCGCAAAAGTGGAAGAAGGACATGGCAATCCACTCTTGAAGCAATCCCAAAACAAGCAGCTTTTGAAAACCCTATGAGGGTCCCTGTGTGTCAGATCTAAATCCACGACAACTAACAACAACAACAACAACAACATGAGTGGGACCTGACTCAACAGCATCTCACAACAAAAACAATAGTTCACAGGGCACTGTCTGTTAGCAAACAAACCAATATGTACATTTATATATTTATCAATGTCCCTTTTACTTCCCAAAGTTAATTTCTACTTATGAAGAGCTGAACATTTACGACAGTAAAGCTCATAATTATGAAACATACATTAGTAGTTTTAGTAGTGATGCTCCTTAAGTCAGAACCTTGAATGTCAGTGACCCACAGAAAGAGGTTTTAGAAAGAGTAGACTTAAATACAGGTTTTTATTGTAACTGGGTACTTTTTAGAGCATTCTACATCCAAACATGTGTTTGTGTCATTATTTTTCAAATAAGAAAGAGAAGAAAACAATGCAGAGATGTTTAAGGACATGAAATCTTAAACTATTTATTTATTTATTCTTTTACTTCACCTATTCAAATATGGGCTGGGATTTAGCTCAGTGGGTAGAGCGCTGTGCTGCAGTCTCTGAGGCCCCGAGTTCAATTCCCAGCACTGCAAAAATGGGAGAAGGGCCTGGCAATCCATTCCCAAGGCAATCCTGAAACAGTCAGCCATTGAAAACTCTATGAGGGTCGCTATGAGTCGGATACCGACTCCATGGCACCTAACAACAACAACAACAATTCAAATATACTTGTTGCCAAAATCAGTTCACCATAATGGCTAAAGATTTTCTAACACATGCCTATAAAGAAAGGAAACAATTTCTGTTGAAGGAGACCAATATCCTAAATATGGAATCAAATAGTGACCACAGAACTTATTACTATATATACAGTCAAACATTGAAGATGATGATGAACAGAGCAGTGTCCTAGAGTCCTAGCATTTCAAAAACACATAGGAAAGGCTGGGTGCAGAGGCTCACACCTATAATCACAGTGACTCCAGAGGTGGAGTCAGGAGGATCAGGAGTTTGAGGCCAGAGGCAGCTTGCATAACTTCACAAGACCTCATCTGAAAAAATGAGTTGGAGGTAGAGGTCAGTGGTAGAGTACTTGCAAAGTATAGGTGAGGTCCTGGGTTCAATTCCCTAGTACCACGAGAGCAATCAATCAAAAACATGGGAAAGGTGACTGAAAAAAAGGCATAAAAACAGGGAATATATATGTAATCAATACTTCTAAAAATCTTTAGAATTGCATATTAAAGTTCATAATTCATCAATTTTAAATCCCTAGAATAATTTTAGAAGACAAAACAATTTGGAATATTTTCCTTAGTTTCTAGGGTATTTTCCTCAGTTCATATTTTTTAGTTTACTTAGCTCTTTCTAGTCAAATGAATACCCGTCTCCTGACCAAGTGCATTCTGAATACAGGAGAGTGAAAAAGAAATGTCTACATTCATTTCTCTTTCTTTACTAGGAAAGAAAGATTTAAAACCTTGATGTGTTAGTTATTTTTGTGTAGCTATGAACAAAAGAGCTGGGAGAACGATTTAGAAGGAGGAAGGATTTAATTTGCTCACAGTTCAGTTCATCATGGCAGGTAAGGCATGGTGGAGCAGCTCACATCATGGTGGACAGGAAGCAGAGAGTATGACAGAAAGGACCCAGAAACAAGATACATTCAAGGACCCATCCCCAGTGACTTACTTTTTTCAGCGAGGCCTGACCTCCTAAAGTTTCAAGAACGTTTCAAAATAGTGCCCCAGCGGGGGACCAAGTGTTTATCACGTGAGCCTGTGGGAGACATTTCATATCCAAACCATAATACATAAATAAGGAAAAAGAATCCTTGAAACTGCTCACAGGTATCAACAAGTGATATGCAATTTAGTATGACACATATAAGGTCTTATGCTTTCAAAAGAATTCTGAGAGTCAAATAGGCTTCCCAATTCTACATGCTCACCTCTTGTAGATTCCTAACATTTTTCCATGAAGACAGAAATCACCTTCACCGAAACACAAAGGTAAGTGAAACACAAGGCACTGAGATTCTCCTTCTCATTTTGGACTTACTAACAGTGTTTGAGCCTGCAGCTGTAGCCCTGTGGCATGAGATCCCGTCAAATCTTGGAAGCTCAGCAGGGTCGGGCCTGGTTAGTACCTGGATGGGAGACCACCTTGGAATACCAGAAGCTGTAGGCTTGGGAGAAGGACCTGGCAACCCACTCCCAAAAATCAATCTGCCATTGAAAACCCTATGAACAGCAAAGAAGCACTGATAATAGTGTTTCGCCTGTTGTACTCAGGGTCACTATAAGTTGGATACTGACTCAATGGCACCTAACAACAACAACAACAACAAGAAGTGTTTGAAGGGCTGGAATTTAGCTCAGTTGGTAGAGCACCGCTCTGCAGTCTCTGAGGTCCCAAGTTCAATTCCCAGTACTGCAAAAATGGGAGAAGGATGTGGCAATCCACTTCCAAGGCAATCCCGAAATAATCTGCCACTGAAAACCCTACGAGGGTTGCTATGAGTCGGACACAACTCGACGGCACCTAACAACAACAACAGTGTTTGAGAAGCATGTGTTTGGCCTTAAATAGAGTTAAAGTCATTATGCAACTCCTAATGAAGTTAACTAATCTGAAGTTCCTTGATGCTTAGGTGTAGCTTTTTTTTTTTCCTTTCACAGGAATCTGTTAGCTTTCACATTTTTATTTTTTCCAGAAGTATGTTTTTTTCAGGTGCTTAACTATTATCTTAGCGATCTGAAGTCTTTTCAAAAACCAAAGGAAAATGGCATGGATGTAAAATATTATCTCATTTATGTTCTGATTCAGGTTATTTTCATTATTTTTATTCAGCTAAAATTTAATATATTCATCAGATGGATTACCCAGTGCACCTGTAATCACTGAACATTATTGTGTGGAAAAAATGGTCCATTCTGGAATTTTTTTTGTGTGTGGTAATAGGGGGGTGGAGAAATGGTTCCTCCACGTCACTCCTAAAACTGTTTAGAATGTCATTTCTACAGCAAGTATGGACAAGGTCAGTCAACCATCTTCACATTTAAGTTGCACTTTTTAACCTCGTTCAGGAGTTCTATGATAGATAGATTATCATAGGCTCAATGACCCTTGCTCCTAAAACTAAAATCTTCCAAAGAGCCCAGTGCTTATCTAAAAGCTACAGCAATTCCTTGAAAAATATAGACCTTCACCAGAAAATGAAGTATCAACTTGACATTTAAAATTTGCTGCCTGGGTCAACTTCTTTTAAGGAAGTATAAATAAAGTTGACCATTTCTGAGAAATAATCACAGAGCAGAGCTTCAATGGTGATAATAATTTTCCTAAGAGTCTAAAATACCATCCCTGACATACTGTGAAACGCCATGCAAGCTAGAGCACCATCTCCATCAGGTTCCATTACAATTGATATTAATACCATAAGAAATTAATAAAAAGGAGAAATGTCACTAATCTCTTTCACCTTCACTGAATGTACAAGTGTTAAAAGTAGACAACAATGTGTTTAATAAGTGAATTTGAGTTTGATTTCAAAAGTAGGGTACCAAACGTGGTCAATACATTGTCGGATGGACTCTGCAATCACTGCTCAATAGTAGAAGGTCATGGGAATCGAAGCATTTCCCTTTCTTATGAGTATTAATCTAAATAGTTCCACCATAAGTGATCATAGTGATCATAACTGTCACATAAAAAACACAAACCTGGGGCATGTGGATCACAAAATGCGAACTAGGTACTAGGTACCCTCTAGTCAGGTCCACCTCATAGCAACCTTCATAGGATTTTCAACGGCCAATTGTTGTGAGATTATTTTGGGAGTAGATCGCCATGTCCTTCTCCCATTTTTGCAATGCTAGGGATTGAACCCAGGTCCTCAGAGAGTACAGAGCAACACTCTACCAACTGAGCTAAACCCTACTATCTAAGTATTAATATCAGCCAGTCCCTCACTATACTATATCATACACAGCATGTGCTGCAAAATTGCACATTTTCCTAAAGACACTGCAACTTAAAAAATTTGAATTTTTTTTTTTTTTGTGGTACTTGGGGGTTGAACCCAGGTCTCACACTTATATTGCAAGTGCTCTACTGCTAGACTATAGCCCCAGATCATTTTACTTTTGATCTTTTTTTTTTTTTGGTGGTACTGGGGGTTGAACCTAGGGCCTCACACTTCCATGCTCTGCAAGTGCTGGACCACTGAGCTACACCCTCAACCCATTTTTTACTTTTTTAAAACAAGGTCTCACTAAATTACGCAGACTGCCTCTGGTCTTGAACTTGTGATCCTCCTGCCTCTGCCTCCCAAGCTGCTGTGATTATAGGTGTGCGCCACTGCACCTGGCTTTTACTTTTGATCTTGAGTCAGGGTCTCATTAAGTTATGCAGGCTGCCTCTGGTCTTGAACTTTCAATCTGCCTGCCTCTGCCTCCCGAGTGTCTGGGATGACAGGTGTGTGCCACGCACTCCAGCTCATCGAAAAGCTTTTTAAACCATGTACCAATCGCCTAAGTATCAACATCTCTTCATTTTTGTCTCAGATAATTTTCTAAAACAAAACTTGTCTTGTGAACTTGTTTGGTGAACTTTCTTTGGTTCCTCTCACTAGTCCAGTTATGTCTCACTCAGCCCTCAGAACCAACTGAAAATAAGGATTGGATGTGTGGTCTCCTAGTCTACACTGCTAT
>VMDO01033817.1:0-17578 GCA_007922755.1 Pedetes capensis
TAAAGTAAGACATAGTGTTATCCCTCTTTAGGAATTCCCATTTAATTTACCTTTAAAAATTAGTGATTCTTTTTACTTTCTTTGGCTTTTTTAAGTGAAAGTCTTCTTTATAGATATAACCTTATATAATTATGTATGTTAGGATTACTGACATGAAAAACATTTTCTGAAATTTGCAAACAAATGATATTGTCTTCGATGGAGGAAAATGCATATATTTCACTCTATAAAAAGATTTTCTATGGCTTCTGATAGGCAATTTTCAGGGAGCAATTGTCCACAGACATCACAAAACCACTCTGAGAATTTGAGGATCAGATTTATTTGAAGGATGCAAGAAGGGAGAAAAGGGGAGAAAGAGATCAGAGAAGAGGTAAAGAAGTTGCTGCTCGTGGCAGTGGCTGAAGGGAGAGAGACAGGTGTGGCTGGAGCATCATGGTTTGGGGTACAGGACTTTCATATTGCACACAAGTTCTTTGAGGTTTAGGTGAGAAAAAATGATTTTTTCCTCTTTGGTGGAAAGGGAGGGAAAGGAGAGGAGGAATGAGACTGGGAGGTTAGAATATTAAGAATGCTTGGTCTTTGTGGGGCAAGCTTGTTTTTCCATCTTTGGTCATGGGATGGTCTCTGTTATCTCAGGACCTTGTAACTTGATCAGGAGTGGGGCCCTTCGTTCCCTTATAATCACATGTGGATTGGATTCACATAAAAGCTTGATCTTGAATTTAATCCACACACAATTGTAATCTGTATCTGATTTTGAAGGATCCTAAGGGTATGGATTAGATTCCAGAATATATGATCTAGTAATCTGAGCTCTCAGAATAAAGGAACAGGGAAGAGGGCAGAGGAATAGCTCAGTGGTAGAACACATGCCTCACATGGGCAAGGCCCTGGATTTGATCCCTAGCACTGCAAAATCAATGAGCAAATAAATAAACAAACAAAAATAAAAAGGGTCATGGAAGAAAATGCATATATTTGACTCTACAAAAATCTTCTATGACTATTTCATAGATAACTGATATATTACAAGATTATCTAAGTTGTCTCAAATCTTAGTCCAAAAATTATGCTTTTGGTGTTTTATGTCATCAAAGATCTATGATATTTATATTTTTTCTGGGAACACTGAGAGACCTAACAAGAAATGGAATGTATAATATACTAATTTTGCATAATAGAAAATTACTGTTTAGCCAAACTATAAGTAACCACAAGCCACCATTCACCAAACCTTTTAGCTCCAAGAACTAGACTAGCATTAACAATATTCAAAATTATGATGCTGAGGCTGAGACATAGCAAAATTCTCTAATGTTTCCTGAGACTTGCAGGAAATTTAAAACATTATTGATTTATTAGAGTACTGGAAGCTTGGAATTAACAATGAATTAACCAGTACATCTCATTCTTAAAAACCCATTTGTAGGCATTATGATATATTAAACAAATAAAATCGACCATGTTTCTTAATTCATGTTTCATTAATTTTTGTATAAAATTAGCTTAGTTTAACATCAAGAATTATTTATTAACACCATGAAGGGAATTGTTTAGGTTTGAAGGGTTTTTTTGGTTGTTGTTCTTATTTGTTGGTTTTGTTTTGTTTTATTTTAGAGTCTCACTGTAGTCCAGACTGGCCTGGGATTTATGATCTTCCTGTGTCTGCCTCCTAAGTACAGGGATTACAGATGTCTGTGACTATGCTCAGCCTTGAGGTATCTTTTCTTTCCTATTTAAATTGTTATCCAGAATTCCACAACAACGTGTCTAGGTTTCCAAGGAAACACAAAATGAGTCCAAAATTTATTGACAAATACTTATAGTCATCAGCCTAAGACCAAACAATGGTAAGAATTTACCACATGTAATCCTAAAAGTAATTTCCAGGATTCATATCAAATGCCCAATTGTTATACAGTAATTTCTCCAATACTTTGGACTTTTGAAATAATCTAGATAAATTCAGTCTACTAAAATTCCACTAAAGTCTATTTAACTTCCTATGATTTGGTTACATTAGCAAAAGGATTTTGTTTAGGTTTGGGGGTTATGCTTGATAAAACTCAATCATTTAGGTATTTAAGAAAACTCCTGTCATTTCATGAACACTTTGATATTCAATTCATCAGCTACATAAGAAATGAATGCAAGTATGTTTCATTCTGTTCAGACTTTTCTGCCTTGTCACCAACATACATTCCTTGGTGTAAATTTTCATTTACAAAAGATCTACATCATTCACGTATTTAATCATCCATATTTCTCAGCTAAAGGTCAAAGAGGATTAATCATAGCTCCATAATTTTTCTCAACTCATTAACAGACAGTATCTTAAATTAATCCAAAGCCTGGTTTAGCTAGGCTTTGCTAACATTATGCAGGTAATGTTATCCAGATGAAAGAGCAGGGAAGCTGGAATGTGCCTGAGGAAGAATGTATCTTGATATCTGTCATTCTAACACCACAACCTAGGTAGCACTGACAGATGTTTAAGAGACTAAAAGTTCAGACTTACTATTAGATTTTATTTCAAAACTTTAGAGTTTGATGTTTTTTAATTATCAAAAATAAATGAATACATAATCTGTTGAAAGCCAACTTCAACAGAATGGTACCATGTCTTCAAATATAGTTATAAGCATGTTGTCCAATACTTGAAATGTCTAAAGACATTTGGATTTACATAAACCACATTTTGGAGGGCATTAGGAAAAGTTGTTTCAAAAGACCTCCTTGAAGTATTGAAAGGTAAAGATGTCACATTGAAGAAAAAGGTGTGTCTGACTCATGCCATGGTATTCTCAGTCACATCATATGGTTGTGAAAGCTGGACATTGAATAAGGAGACAGGAGGAGAATTTATGCTTTGAATTACAGTGCTAGAGACAAAGTTTAAACATACCATGGAATTCAGAAACAACCAACAGATCTATCCTAGAATAAAACCAGAGTGTTTCTTGGAAGCAAGGATAGCTAGACAGCATCTCACATATTTTAGACATGTTGTCAGGAGGGACCAATCACTGGAGAAGGACTTCATGTTCTGGAGAGTGGCAGATCAACGAAAAAAAGGACGACCCTCAACTAAATGAACTGACACCAAGTCTGCAACAATGAGCTTAAACATCAAAAAGATTTTGTGTCTGGCACAGGGAGTCTGTTTTTCTGTTTTACATAGAGTTGCTATGAGTCCCACCTGACTTAATGGCATCTAACAACAACAACATCAATGGCAACAATCTCTCAAAAAAAAAAAAAAGAGGTATGTGAAATATTGCACGTACATGTATAACATGATTTGCGTGATTAATGTACACGTCAACTCCTTCATTCACATAGACTAAGTATGTTTATGTTCTACCTATTACAAAACAAAGAGGTGGTATTTAGCTCAGTGGTAGAGTGCTGCTCTGCAGTCTCTGAGGTCCTGATTTCAATTACCAGCATCACAAAAATGGGAGAAGTACGTGGCAATCCACTACCGAGGTAATCCTGAAACAGACAGCCATTGTAAACCCTATGAGGGTTGCTATGATTTGGCACCTAACAACAACAACATCAACATTCTGAAACAAAATGAGGAAATCATTAAAATGTCAATACCTTACTTATAACTTTTTATATATTTATTAAAATAAAATTTTGATCATGGAAAAAATATGTGTGCATGCATGGCACTTGGTTGTATGTAGTAAAATTACTATATACATTTTTATTTAATTCAAGTTAAAATTATTTTTATTTGGGTACTGCAAATGATGTTAAATTAATTCCCCCCAAATACTATAAAATATCTTAAAACACAATTCTCTTAAATTGGCTACTTTTTGAGCTCACATAAATGTGGTATAAAAGCAGGCAGGAGAAAATGCATCATCTTATTGACATAAAATTTTATAGAGCTGCAGAGAAATGAGTAGTTAATTTTTGCCAGTGAGCCTATAAAATTTTAGGTAATTATTTATAAAGTAATATTTGAGTCAAATCTTTAAAATTGAGTTAAAGATCTTGCTAATGGTATTGGGCAGCAACATTTTTTTTCTGTATTAGAGGACAGTATGTGGAAAGATTTTTGAGAGCAGGCATATATAATTAGATGTATGAGAGAATCCTTAGCAAGCCACTGGGGCATATGGAATTCTCTACACATAATAAACTGAGGGAAAAGTATAAACCAAGAGAAAGTGTAATGGAGCAGACATTTCAATGACAAGACAATAGATGTCCAATAATTCAAGTGTAAGTTTTTCATCATGAAAGTTTTAAGAGAATGTTTATTTTTCCCCATCATATTGAGATGTTGAACCCAAGGCCTCATACATACTAAGCAAGTGCTCCATCACCAAGCTGCACTTTTATCCCTTTTTTTATTCTTTAGTTTCTAGATGGAGTCTCACTAAATTGCACAGGCTGCCTTTGGCCATAAACTGAACCTGTGATTCTCCTGCAACAGCCTTGCGATTTGTTGGGATTACAGGCAGGCTCCAGGGCACTTAGCGAGACACTGAACTATTTCACACTATGGAATAGAATGCTTCCATTTTTGGTGGTGTTTTTAGGTGCCATCAAGTCTGGTCAGACTCATAGCGACCTTATGTACAGCAGAATGAAACAGTACCTGCCACTGTGCTGAGCTCCTTGGCATTGTTGTCAGTTTGACTCTGCTACTCACAGAGGTTTCAATGGTTGCTTGGAGGGTGGGCTGCCAGGTCCTTCTCCCAAGCCTATAGCAGCCAATATTCCCAGGTGGTCTACCATCAAAGGACTAAGCAGGGCTGACTCTGCTTAGCTTCTAAGATCAAATGGGATCAGATGCCAGGTATGGCTGCAGATGTTTCCATTTTAGTTCCCAAATAGTCACTGAGGCTAGAGTTATAGTGTGTATGGGAAAGAGATGAAAGTGAAAGCTGAAAGATGATTTTGGATATTCTTGCTATATTTACTTGAGAAATAGCTTGATATGGTAGTAGCGATGGTAACCAACAAGTATAAACCAGTGATAACCACAAAATATGAAAGTTCGAACTAGGAAACTGGATGTGAGGTCACAAGTGTAAAATGTATCACTCCATATGATCAAGTTCTATTATTTGGTACTATTTCTTATATGAAAATCTTTTCCTTTTCTTTTGCTTCCATCAAATCTCTAACCTTATATTTCTTAAGTAGAAATATTCTATAAAAAACCAATGGAAGACAAACCAAAAAGAGACAGCTAAAATTGCATTCCTAGGATTTTGATCATGGGAATAGTTTTTTAACCTCTGTTCTTACCTCCTGAAATCATGTTGCTGCACTGACATTAGTGAGAATTCTGTAAATGGAGGTGAAAAGTAAGATTGTTAATTACTTTAATTCTAAAGACTTCTTTTTCAATTTATGTGAATATTCACATCAGAAATCATTCTATAGATTTGCCTTTAAAATTATAATGTGATGCTAATCCATCATCAAAACATTCATCATCCTGTCCTTACAAATTAATTGTATGAAAGCCACTCTGCATCTACAACAAATACTTTTTTAAAAATCACATGAAAACTGTCTGTGAGGTTCATAGGGAAATATTCTTTGTCATAAAGTTGAATGTGCAAAGATAAGTTTTGATATGGTGTCAGTGTATCAAAATAACACATTCCAAGCTGTGTGATAAAATTTTTACCACTGTCAAACTCAGAAAAATAATATCTTAGCAGGTTTACAAGAAAGCAAAACATACTTCATTATCACTTTGAATATTTCATAAAATCAAAAAAGTGGTTTTTTTTTTCTTTTCCCCAGGGAAGGATCTGTTTTGTTATTGAGAAAAATTTGTTTAGATTGGAAAAGGTCATCATTTCTGGAATTAATGTCATATTTTCATTAAAAAATAAGAATTCTGCATTTTTTTCAGACAGCAAACTCATAATACAATGGTGTTGTTGTTAGGTGTCCAAATCATAGCGACCTTATGTACAACAGGTGAAACACTATTGTCAGTGCTTCTCTGCTGTTCATAGGGTTTTCAATAGCTGATTGTTTTTTTGGGGAGTGGGCTACCAGGTCCTCTTTCCAAACCTACAGCACCTAGTGTTCCCAGGAGGTCTCTGATCCAAGTACTAATCAGGTCCGACCCTGCTTAGCTGCCCAGATCTGATGGGAATGGACACCATAGTGGTGTGCCTGGGACCCCATAATGTAATAGTCACAATAAAATTGCATTTGTAGATATTTTATTCTAATAAATATATTAATTGGAAAGCATTGCACATTTGGTAAACACAAGTGAGAAAAGCTAATGTTATGACAAAGGTTAATTTTAATGTCTCAGGTGTATATTGTGTTGGACTCTTGGAATTAAACTCTTGGAGTATGACACACGTCAGTGTGAACTGAAGACCTCCCCATCATTGTAACTAATTTTTCTAGGCCTTCATATTAATTTGCTAGGAATACCACACAAAATAGCACAAATTGGGTAGCTTAAGTCAAAGAAATCCATTTGCTCACAATTATGCAAGCCTGAAGTCCAAGAACAAAGCAATAACAGGGTTTGGTTCTGTCTGAGGCCTCTCTCCTTGAATTGGAGAAGGACCTTGCAACCCACTCCCAAAAATCAATCCACCATTGAAAACCCTGTGAACAGCAGAGAAGCATTGATAATAGAGTTTCGCCTGTTGTACATAGATAGGGTCGCTATGAGTCGGATACCGACTCGATGGCACCTAACACCACCAACAACCTTTTTGTATCTTAGCATGGCCTGTCCTATATGTGCACATGCCCTTGCTGTGTCTCTCTGACCTAATCTCTGCCTGCCTAAAGACACTACACAGATTAGATTAACACTCACCCCAGTGGTCACAATTTTACTTATCTTTTTGAATATCCTATCTCTAAATACAGCTATATTCTGATACGTGAAGGATTAGGGCTTCAAGATGGAGTTTGAGGTTGGCACAATATAGTCCATTAAAGCCCTAGTTACTTTGACATATTGTTTTAAAAATCATATTGATAAATACACCTAACAAAAATACATTTAATTTATGAATCAACTTGATAACAAAATTAAATCAGATTTGAACATAACTGTGAAGAAAAATTTTTGATCTCTTTGAGCAATTACATTTTTTATTTTCATTTGTAATGCTCATAAAACTTATACTTCATTAACTCTAAATATGCCTAGAGTCATTCATAGTAACATGTTGCTATATTGAAACAAATTTACACCATGAGTTGAGTCAAATTTACAAAATAAATATTTTAGGTTTTAGCAGGACCAATTGTCTTGCCACTGAGTGACAGTTGTCAATTCTTTACTGTGTGAGTAATCTGATCTGCATAAACCTCATTTTGTTAGAGATCTGTAAATCACTACCATTTATTAATAAAATAATAAATAAATAAATACCTGACATGTTACAAAGCAGGAATGGAAAAATATTTTTCTGGTGTGATGAACAAAAGCCAACTTTAGCTAGCTGCTAACAGAATATTAAATAATGACTTAATAGAAATACCCATACTCAGCATTACTATGGATTTTACATTATTGACAAAGACTTAACAATGCACTTACAACAACAAAAAAGAAAGTATATCAGCTGGGCACAGTGACACATGTCCATAAGCCCAGCAACTCAGGTGGCCAGAGTAGGAAGATTGAAATATAGATGCCAGAGGCAACCTAGTAATTAAGCAAGACCCTGTCTCAACAAAAAAATAAGAAAGGAGCTGAGGGTATAGCTCAGTGGTAGAGCACTTGTAAAGTGTGCATGAGACCCAGAGTTCAATCCCTCAGCTTCACAAAAATAAATAAATAAAATAAAAATTTAAAAATGCATATCTATCGATTTTTTTTAATTCTTAGAAATTCCTTTATGTGAAAATGGAATGATTTGTTTTGAGTATTGAGGGAAGTGAGATGGTTGCACAGTAAAATTTAAAAAATCAATACATAAAGTATTCTTGCAGCAGGGAAAAGCATTTTATAATATCTTAACATTTATAAGCCCAATATTGTTCAAATTATGTGCATTATACTGTAAACATGTATATTTAAATATATATACAAATTTCTATACAATAAAATTATATATTTATTTTCTTGAGTAATATATCTTGAGCAAATGATGTGATAATTCTAAGTATGGCTGTTGGACATTATATAGTCATCAGTTTCTTCCAAAATAAACATGTATGGTTAATAAAATCACAATCAATTATGCATTATTTTTATAATTTTAAATGAAAAAGTACGTAAGAAATTTATGAAACTTTGGGAGGTAGAAAGGCTACAGTAAAGCTTGTCTCAGTTGAAATTAAGGCTTATATTAAGCTTCTAGTTGCTAACTAATTATTGTCTTCCAGAATAGCATAGTGACATATATCCCAAAATGGTAGCCAAGAATATACATAATTTAATAGATGATTAAGAAATCCAAGTAAATAATTTGAGAGAATAAATTTTATTTTATAAATAACCTCTGAAACATGTTACTTATTCTAAACATTTCCTTGCCACCACCCAAAAGATAGCCCATAGCTGAACTATTAGATGAGTTTTCTAAACAAATTTTAGTTGTCTAAAAGCGTACCCCATTGGTGTCTAAGCATAATACAGATATTTTCCTACAATTATTGAACATTTACTATGGGCTATGTACTATTCTATTTCTTCATTAATCTTCCTATTACCTTAAATTATAGCCTTCATTTTAATTGAAGAAACTTAAAAAGGTAAATAATTTATTCCTTCACTTAACAGGCAATATTTTAACAAAATCATGGAAAGATGGCAAGGCAGCACTTATACTCAAGCAGTGACATCTAAAAACATTCAGTCTAGCTCCTGTACTGTAGGGTCTCTGTAAAGCAGCCTTGAGATTTACCTAGAATTGAAGAGAATCACCTCAGCTTCTTCATATAAAGGTCCCCCCTCCTTCCTAGCTCATTTTACAGAATTTCCACCACTCATTCACAAGTCTTCAATTATACCATGCCCCCACTGAATTCCTCAACTTAATAAGCTTATTCTTACCTCATATTTTTTTTGCTTTTACATTCCTCTCTGCATGCTCTTCCCAATGTCTCACCATGTTAATGCATTACGAGATAAATTATCCTACACAAAGTAAGTTTTACTATCAACACATACACATTCCAGAAGATACTACAGCATTTTGTTCAGTCTTCCTAGTGCTCATCACTAGCAGAATTTTTTTCCTGCTTATTAATTACTTTTTTTTTATTATTATTCTCCAACATTAGAATGAAACCTTTAAGAAGCAAGATGCTTTGCTCTTTCTGAATGGATATTTATCAATTGACTTAATCATTATGTGACACAGAATAATTCTTTAATAGGAACACTCATTTATGGAAACATAATTCTAGAAAAATTTCAATTGAGCTTCTTGATGTGGTTTTCTGAATGAATAAATTGCGCATTTGACTGAAAGAGTAAATATATTTCTAAAATAATAGAATAGAATGATTCTACATGTAAATGAAAGCTTAAGAAATGCATACAAATTATAGTATCCATGTTATGTTCTCATTTTTATTTTAAATATTTTGGATGAGGTTAAATTCCACATTCCAGAGAAATTTATTCAAGTACCAAAATTCCAAAGCCAAATATATGCACATGAATATATATATACTAGTATATTTATATCTACCTTTGCATATGGGTTTTTAATCACATCATAATTGTATACCATTTATAATTAAAATGTTTAATTATACTACTTCCTGAAAAAAACTGTTAATAGATTATACATGTACCTAGCTGGAAAATGCACACACGCACACACACACACACACACACACACACACACACACACACAATTTCCATTCTGAAATGTGGCCAAGCTGATAAGAAGCGCTTGGTAATACAGAATTCAAATTTGATGATTTTATGTACTTAAGGGAGTGAGGCTGAATTTATTAAAGGGATCAAATATATTTTCAGTTGTTCTTCTATGGCAACAAATAAATGTTGTTTCAATATGTTGTTTTCCTAAAGATATTCAGCATGCTAAAATGGAACATAATGTCAATTACTTTATATCTTCTAAAATATTATCTTACAGGTAATAAGCTCAGATTTCAAATAAATGCATATTTTCTATATTTTCTTATAAAGAACATTTATTAACATCAAACTGTAATAAATACAGATAACACATTAACAATATTCTTTTTCTTTTCAAAGCTAGGCATTGTCATTAATTTTACCAGATATCTTTCTAACTCTACCTATATCCAATGGTTAAGGTAGATTCATGAATATTTATTTGAATGTAATGAGGGTCAAGCTGAAGTAAGATAATAGACCAATACTCCTTTACACTCCATTCTTTTTATACAAGTGGATTGTTTCCTAATGTGATACTTTTATATAATACATGAAGAGCAAAGGTGCCTGGTGCCTCCCACTCTCCCTCCCCAGAAGATTCAAGGGCAGAGTGCAGAGTTAAAAAAAAAAATCATTTCTGCCTGAAACTGCTTTCCTTTGTATCTTCATAAACAGTAATAGGTATAATAATAGCTGTAAATGCTAAAAATATTTTTGTTCATAATGTCATATTTAGGATCACTTAGGTTATATTTTGTTTCTTTTATTGGAAATTTTTAATGTACTCCTTAATGTGATTCATTCTGACATGCATTTCATTGTGACATTTTCATATATGTATTTTGTTGTACATTGTACAGATAAGCTCCCCCTTTCCCTCTTATGCACTTCCTCTCTCCATCCCCCCCCCTCCCAAACACCTCTCTTCCATTTGCATGTCTTTTTGTGGTAATATTTTTCTATATATCCTTGGATCCCAATTATGTTTAAGATCGAAACTTTTTCTGAAGTGAGCTTTTTACATTGTCAGTACTATTACATGAATTTTCTAGCCCATCCTTTTATTTTTGATATTTACCAGTGAAAGCACAGAGTACTCTTCTTGGAAGATTTTGTTAATATGTTCTTTGTTGTTTTTTGCTTTTTCTTGGAAGTTTCTGTGAGTTTGACTTTAGAACATGATTGCTGCCCTTAAATGAGAAATGCATGTCACCAGGGAAAAAACCTGATTCTGTCCAGATTCTTTTGTTAGTATTCTCTTCAACAATTCCCAAAAGGTCTACTCAAGCCTTTGACTAAGCTGCTCATTCTATGAAAGAGGACATACATCCTGGAATTTACAATAAGCTTCAAATCTAGACTACAGCACCCCACTGACACACAGCTTACCCAGCACATCGATGAATAAGTAAATTCAACAGGTAAATCATATCTTCAGAAAAATTAATAAAAGAAATTCAATTTTAGTGTAAAAGTAAGGCAGCTAATGCAACAAATGTCCTGACAATATTTTTCAGTTTTGGTTTATAATGTTAGCATTCAGAGTGGGATTATGGAATGACTTGATTCCTTATTTATATAATTCAATTAAATGAAAAAGTTATGATTATACTTTAATAGATTTAGTTTACATTATGACTTCATAGTGATGATTTTAGTGGAGAACATTGTCTTTTATAATTTGATATTTTGTGATCATAAAAAGAAATCTAAAATTTTATTTCCTACGTTTTATAGTTTCTTACTATTTAAGACCAACCATCTTTAAAGTATAGTAAAGTTCTGGTGAATATTGCATTATGACTACATATAAATACTATCAGTTATCTATCACTAAAAAGACAAAATTTTAAAGGTACATAATTTTGGAACGTATTTAGTTTTAAGGAGATAAAAAAGAATCATAATTTTCCTCGGAAGATTTTAGAAACAGATAGGGTATAGCTAAAATGTTAGCAACCCTTGTATAAATACATGGTTTCTGGAAGTACTACTATTTTAAATCTCACTCTCATTCATTCTATATTGCCTTGAAAGTGTAGGTTTTGTTGTCCTAATTGTAGACCTTACTGGAACAGTTTATTCAACAAAGTTAAATCTCATAGGGCAGTGCTCTATAGCCATTACTTGTCTAAATGTGTTTATTTCCCACATCTTACATTTAAACAACTACCTCTTTCATGTGCAAATGTTTTATATACATTAATATCTGAGGCAGTCATTATATTACAGAATTTAAAAAGAGATGAAGTTAGGAGAAGGGCAACAATATTCCTTAGAAATGTGCATTGGCCTAGAAAGATATAATCTATTTTAAC
Source organism: Pedetes capensis (assembly GCA_007922755.1). NCBI lineage: Eukaryota > Metazoa > Chordata > Mammalia > Rodentia > Pedetidae > Pedetes > Pedetes capensis. The sequence continues at coordinate 12,172 of VMDO01033817.1, forward strand.
TGATGAAAATATCAATACTCTAGTTCATACGTTTTAGTATGCCATCTCAAAAAAAAAATAATCTATCTGACTTGCATGTAAATATACTATAATTTTGTATCTAAATGGATATTATACAGAGGGCTACTATCATAAGCTTCTAAATTTTACATTAAAAATCATGGATAGATAGATGATAGAGAGAGAGAGAGAGAGAGAGAGAGAGAGAGAGAGAGAGAGAGAAAGAGAGAGAGAGAGAGAGAGAGAGATACATTTTTTTTGGAGTGTTCTGGATTGAACCCAGGGCTTTGCTCATGCTAGGTGATCAGTCAACCACTGAGGTAATAGCAGAGCCATCAAAAAGCATGTGTTTATGTGAAGATATAAAAGGAATTCTGAGGAATTAAGACCTATTATATTTACTATATGTGTCTCACATCTCACCTTTCTTAAGATGGTAGTTGTAAAGAAATCCAACTTTGTCTGTTCACCAGAGACTTCCAATAGCTTATGCCAGAAACTCTAAAACGCCAACTTGTCCAGCAAGTGGAAACATGGGTGTTTTCAAGAATATTTGCAGTGGGGAACACACAAGGCTGACAATAAATGGAAGAAACAGGTACCAACAAGTCAGATTGATTTAAGACTAAATTTTGTATCTTTTGCCAAATATCTTTATAGATTAAAAAATTTTAGTACTTCCTGTCTATTACCTATCCATGAACTAGAACTTTTAATTTTAACAGTGACAATATTTGCACAACTTCAAGTTAAATAGAATTACTTCCATGTAAAATGAGCTTAAACTTAAAAACAATCATATATGTGACACAAAGTCAGGGAACACTTCAATCTGTTGTAGATAGGGTCATTATGAGTCAGACCTGACTTGATGGCACCTAACAACAACATCAACAACAACATTCACACACTAGATCTTAATATTTACTTAAAGTAATTATTTACTTCACATTTGATAATAAATTATTATCAAATTATTTTTATCATTTCTGACCTATTATTTTTTAATTATTATTTGTTTCTCATCTCTACAAAGAAATCATAAACTTCTTGGAGATAACAATTATGTACTGTTTAATTTTATTGGCTCTAAATTAATAATAATGTTGCTTTTAATATTAAAGTCTAAGCATTCCATTAATATTTTAGGCTGAATAAAAGACAGAAGAGCAATTATGAACAGGAGGTTTACATATTGTAGAAAGATGGACTAATCAACAAATAGAAGCATGGTCACATTAATCCCCATGACTAGGTATAAAGCAGACCAACATAGGATAAAAATAGGAAATAAAAAGAGACAGTAGAGAGTAAAAATGAAGGGATGGGATCAGAGCAAGGAAGCACTAGTGCTTAGCAGGAGAAGCTTACAAAGGCAACGGTAGCAGGAATGGTTAGAAGTGGTGACAGGGAATGAAAGCAACCACAGGCAAGAGTGGCAGGCAGCTGCTAAAATGAAAAACCTATGAGAAAAATCAAAAATGTAAAAAAACTGATAAGATAGTACCATCTTAGTGGTATAATTATCCAAGGAAAATACATTCAATATTTCTAGTTGCCAAGAAATCAAGGGCTTCAGAATGCAACTGAAAAAGACAGCAAAATAAATTAGAAAAGGGATATATATATATATATATATATATATATATATATATGGCTTCTTCCCACTTTCTGACAACCCAGATTCAATCCCCAGCACCACAAAAAAGGAGGAAGGACTTGGGAATCCAACCTGAAGCAATTAGCTGTTGAAAACCCTATGAGGGTCCCTGTGAGTTGGACCCACATTGATGGCACCTAACAGAGAGGTGACAGGATAGTCAATGAAGAATAAAGAGTGCCTTAAGGCCTCCCTGGCTCCTGAATCCAAGATTGAATTCAAGATTTCTTTCTTCTTCTTTTTTTTATTTGGTACTTGGGGTGTTGAACCCAGAGCCCTATGCAGACTTTGCAAGTGCTCTATCTCTGAGCTGTGTACCCTGCCCCTTTTCAAATTTTTTGTCTTGAGACAGAGGTTCACTGAGTTACACAGGCTAACTCTGGCCTTGAACTTGCAATCCTGCTGTCTCAGCTAACCAAGTCACGGGGATTACAGGCATTTGCCACTCTGCTTGGCTGAATGCAAGAAGATGGATCATTTAAAAGATCATACTTCTTTTATATGAAAAACAGACATAAAATAGAAGATTACCATGAAAATATTGAACCTGCTATCTCCTACTCCTTCCTTCCTTCCTTTATTTTATTTTATTTTATTTTATTTTTTATGGTACTAGGAGGTTGAGCTCAGAGCCTCACACATACTTTGTAAGTGCTCTACCACTGAGTTGCACCCACCCCCAGCCTATTTTTTTCAAACTTTTTATTTATTTTGAAGAAGAGTCTCTCTCTGTTATGCAGTCTACTTTTGGCCTTGAACTCAGGATCTTCCTGCATCTGCCTCCAGAGTCTCTGGGATTTCGGGAATGTGCCACTGCACCCAACATTTCCTACTCCTTCTTTCTTCCCTCTCTTCTTTCCTTCTCTTTTTCTCTTTCCTTCGTTCATTCTTTCTTTCTTTCCTTCCTTCCTGCCTGCCTGCTATGCTTCCGTCCTTCCTTCCTACCTTCCTTTCTTTCATCCTTCCCTCTTTCCTTCCTTCTTCCTTTCCTTCATTCCTTCCTTGATTCCCCACTCTTTTCTTCTTTTTAAATAAGTGACTCAGAGAGAAAAATGCACAATTCCTGACTTAGCTTAGTCAAAAGTGCTTTTTCCTGTTTCCGTCTACCTCCTCTCTTTCCTTCTTTTCTTTGCCACCCATAACTACATTTGCTATTGGAAGATATTCCATTGATTTTGAACTTGTATACTTTAAAGCTGAAATTGGAGAATTATTGGCAATTGTGATTATTCCTAAAATTTTTGTAAGCCTTTCTCTTCTGGGGTATAACAACTATGTGCCACTAAACTGGAGAATATATACTGCAGGGAAATCTGCAAAGAATCAATTTAATTTTACATAATTGGAACATTAAACTAAATATAACTACTGATGTTAAGTATAAAGAAATTTGAAGCTGTGTAGTATAGCTATAAAAATATGAGAGTATCCAACACATAACTCTTTTTACAAAAGATAGTTCTTTTTCTTCCTGGACCTCATAATTAGCACACAAAAAACTATAGGTTCTAAATAATTTAAAAGTATTTTATCTTATGTGATAGTCAGAATATTGATTTCCCCAAAATTCTTGAGATCAGGTGCCTTGTTATTTTCATTGTATTTTGTGTGTCATGAATATTTTTGTTGTAATGTAACCCAAAGTTAAAGATTCAAAGTCACAAGTTACTAATCAGCTTAAACCTAAGTTCCTCATATCACACTAGCTCATCTGCATATCACAGTGCAAGGAAAGCAATATCTTATTAAATGAGCTAGAAAAAAATAAAATTATCATTTTCCTGGCATATACTTCCTATTTATTATAGAAATGTATGTTATGTTTGCATAACTATAACTAAAATGCCTGAGAGAAAAGCCTATAGGAAAAAAGATTCATTTGGCTGATGATTTCAAAGGTTTCCATCCAAGGTTGCTTGGCTCCATGCACCTGGAAGAAACATCATGGTAGCAGAAGTGTGTAGCAGGGGAAGTTCATCACCTCATGGCAGATAGGGAATGGGGAAAACAAGGAACTGGTTAGGGACTAGGCATAAAATCTTCAAACGGATGCCCCAGTGGTCTTTTTCCTCAAGTGAGGCTCTACTTACTAAAGTTTCCAGAGCCTCCCACAATAGCAACACCAGATGAGGACCAATCATTCAACGTGGAGCCTGTGGGGGACATTTCATATTCAAATGATTATAAGAAGTTTTCTTTAAAGAAACAAATATATGTCAAATGACCATACAATAAAAAACCAAAAAAATTATTTCAAACTATAATTAAGCTTTACTATTGCATCATATGATCACTTAATGACAATCAACATGGATACCTAGTTTGTAATGCCAGGAAAAATGTTTATCTATCTATCTATCTTTGTACCTATCTAAACTGATTTTCCTTTGTGACATTTTAAAACCACATCTTTGAAATCATATGATCATAGAAAACATGATTTTTTTATTGGATTATATTTGTAAAGTCATCTTACCATTACATTCTCATGAGTTTTTTTCATTTTTCTCTCTTAACCAATTGTATCCCCCACACGTCTGTCAGTTTGCCTCACTGTGGGGGCTTTGTGTTGGGATGAGGCTGAGAGCTCTTCCACTGTAACCTGGGACATGAGCAAGGTTACCCATGGTGGAAAAGTTTCAGCTGAGCGTCCAGACTAAGAAAGACTAGGGGGTAGGACCTGGCAAACCACTCCGGAAAAAACTAGCCATTGAAAACCCCACAGATAGCAAAGAAACACTGTCAGATATAGTGCCAGAAAATGAGGCCCCCAGGTTGGAAGGCACTCAAAAGACTACTGGGGAAGAGATGCCTCCTCCAAGTAGAGTCTATTGTGATGATAGAAATGGAGTAAAGCCCTAGGGTGCTCAACTTGCTGATGTGACACAACTCAAAATGAGGAGAAACAACTGTAAACATCCATTAATAATTGGAACATGGAATGTATATAGTATGAATCTAGGCAAATTAGAAATTGTTAAAAGTGAAATGGAACGCATAAACATTGACATTATAGGCATCAGTGAGCTAAAATGGACCGGCATAGGCCATTTTGAGTCAGACAAACATATGGTCTACTATGCTGGGAATGATAAACTAAGGAGAAATGGGGTTGCATTCATCATCAAAAAAGACATTTCAAGATCTGTCCTGAAATACAATGTTGTCAGTGATAGAATAATATCCATACGCCTACAAGGAAGGCCAGTTAATATGACTATTATTCAAATTTATACACCCATCCCTAAGGCCACAAATGAAGAAAGGGAAGACTTCTATCAGCTTTTGCAATCTGAAATACATCAAACATGCAATCAGAATGTACTGATAATCACTGGTGACTGGAATGCAAAGGTTGGAAACAAAGAAGGCTCTGTAGTTGGAAAATATGGTCTTGTTGACAGAAACAAAGCTGGAGATTGCATGATAGAATTTTATCAGACCAATGACCTTTTCATTGCAAATACATTTTTTCAACATCATAAATGGAGACTATACACATGGACTTCACCAGATGGAACATACAGGAATCAAATTGACTACACATATGGAAAGAGACAATGGAAAAGCTCTGTACAAAATGTCAAAACAAGACCAGGTGCTGACTGTGGATCAGACCATCAACTTCTCATATGCAAGTTCAAACTGAAGCTGAAGAAAATTAGAACAAGTATACGAGAGCCATGGTATGACCTTGAGTATATCCCACCTGAGTTCAGAGACCACCTCAAAAATAGGTTTAATGAA
>VMDO01033818.1:0-17577 GCA_007922755.1 Pedetes capensis
GTTGATTCCATATCTTTGCTATTGTGAAAAGCGCTGCATTGAACATGGAGATGCAGGTGTCTCTATGGTATGATGACTCATCTCCCTTTGGGTAAATTCCCAATAGTGTTATAGCTGGGTCATATGGTAGTTCTATTTTTAGTTTTTTGAGGTACCTCCATATTGATTTCCATAGTGGTTGCACCAATTTACAGAAGATGATACATTCTGACCACCTTTAAAATCTTCCCAAAATCTGATGGTATAGTAGATTTCATTCTTGAATAAAACACTTATCAACACTTACCAGGGCTGATCAACCTTACAATGTACACACATACACTGAGTACCAGACATTATTGGTGAAGAGTGTAAAAGGTATAATTTTGGCTATAATTAGGTTACTTCTGTAACCAAGATGGATTTATCCACACTTCTTTGTTGTTGGAATTAAAGACATTGATATAGGAAAAGAAGAACGAAATCATTCTTAGGTTTAAAATAGGAAGGGTCTGGCCAAAAAAGAAGTCCAATTAGATTATACTAAAGTACATAAGAATGTACTATAGCATTAGAATTCTGTGTAACATACTAAGGCCTTTACTCTCTATTTTAATAGTGGAGTTTGTCCTATTAAAGTCCTCCCCTTGAGGTGAAATGCTGCTGTCTCTTTTTCATAAATGGTCCTAAGTGCTTTGTTTGTTGATGGATATTATTTTGCCAATACCAAAGTCTTAACTTGCATCAAAATGGAAGCCTTGCTCAAAAAATAAATAACTTACCCCAGATATGAGGTTCAATATTAGAAAATCAGGAAGATATTATGCCCAAGTTGTACTGCTATCCCCCTATCCCCACCCAAATCTCTCTGACAAGGCCTTTCCTCCTTGCTTCTTTCAGGTGGGGTTCTGACTCACAGATCTCAATATGCTCCCTTTTCCTTTTCTTACTGAAATGAAAACTCTCACATAATATACGTGGATCATGCTGCAACAGTATAAATTATGTTTATAAATGGTGTCCTTCACTTATTGCCCCTTTCTTTCATACAGTAATATTTGTAACTCACTAGCTGTAGGATTTCCAAAGCTGAGTGATTTGTAATGTAATACTTCTAGAATCTCCAGAGTAATTTTAGCATTAGTTACTAATAACAGTTGGCTCTCTGCATTTCTTAACCTTGGGAACATGAACCTTTAAGACTTAGAGATCAAATACCAACATTCCCCTAGGACCGCTGTGCACATCTGCATTTCTGGATGTAGGACTTTTTTTGTTCCTAATCAAGTATAATCTCACTTCATAACTTCTGCTTTTGGCTCAGTGCTACCTAGATTTCCAGGCAAGGAAAGAAATGAAGGCTGAGAATTTCGAGCTTAGAGGTTTGGAAATTTGGCAAATACTATATTAAAATGCAACTATTTGATCTTGAACTTCAATATAGTGCAATTCAGTTAGAAATATAAATAAAAAAACCAAGTGAGGCTTTATATATTCCAAATCTGCACCTGCATTTTGATGTTGCCAGGTATTTGTACTAAGAATTCTGTTTTCAGTGCAAAACAGAATGAAGAACCCCTCAAATTTCCCTCTGGGACCTTCTAGCCCTTCAAAGTAATCACTAATTCCTGCTTATATCTACATGCCAGGCATCCAAAGATTGCTATTCCTGGCTGATCTCATTCTGTGATTAAATGGTCTGACTTGGTCTCTGCATCTGAATCCAAAGCAATTTAACATGGAAAGTTAGCTCAAGGATTTTAGTCACCTTTTTAACTTATCTTTAAAGCTGACTATGAAGATAGCTTGAGTTATTAATGTACAATTACAAAAAATGCAATTCTGACTCACCACACCCAAGGGTATCATTTATACAGTTTGTTCAATTTTGACCTTTTAGGGTCCTGTCAATTAGGTAGAATTTACTTTCAAATAACTTAATTTAGCATCCATTAACACTCCTTAGAACCCTGAAGCTACAGAATATAAATGATTCTTATGTTCAGATAGTTGTGAGGACGAGTTACCCGAAAAATAGAATTTCCATGACTATTTAGCTAGGGTAGTACATTTTATGGCCCTGCATTTCACCAAGGTGGTGGCACAGACTAAATCTGGGCTTAATTTACAAATGCTTTCATATAATATCCATAACTTTTACTTCTTGTTATATTTATTCACTTCATAATGTTAAAAACGAGGAAAAAAAACCCAATCACACAGTACCATAACCAAGAATGATTAGGAGCAGAATATACTTCATCTACAACTGCTTTATACAATAGCTGTGGTTTGTCTATGGACTCATTTATTGTTGTTGGTTGGGAGCCAATATGAGTAATGGCTAAAAGTATGGATTTTATTTAGAATCAGGCTTGCATTCAAACTCTAGCTCTGCAACTTATTAGTTCTTTGCCTCAGAGTAAGTTTATTATGGTTTTAGGCCTTTGTTTCCTCACCTATCAAATGGGATGCTGTGAAGATGAAGAGAGATGATTTAGGATAAGGTTGCTAGTATAGGATTGACTCATAGGCCTCAATAAATGGGTGTTATTTTTCATTTGTATCTTTCCTCCTCTGTTAGTTCTTTGATGGGAAGGGCTATTTCTGGTACTTCTGTGTACATATTACCATACTTAGCTTGGTAACATGGCAGACAAAACATTGATTTAGATGTCGGGGGACCAGTATTCAATATCCATGGTCTGTACCTACTGATTATGTGATTTTTGGCAGAGTTCTTTAGATATCTGGGTTTTAGTACACCTTTCTGTAAAATGAGAATAATGTTTTACCTCCCAGTGTTCTGACAGGGATTAAAATTACAGATAATACATTTAATAAACTATAAAACACTATTTAGATTTAGGTTATTGCCACCATTTTATTCTACTTGAATTAAGGGCTGCCATTTGCTCTGCCCTCTACCATGTAAAGATACAGTGAGAAGACAGACATCTATAAACGACAAAGTGGGTCCTCACCAGGCACCGGGCCTGCCATCATCCTAATCTTGAACTACCCTACCTTAAGTACTGTGAGAAATAAGCATTTGCTGTTTTAAGTCACCCAATCTATGGTACGGTTATAGCGGCTCAAACTGACAAGACACCCTAGTGGCAGGTCTGGGTGGTCAGAGTGAAGAGGGGACAGTCATCTTGCCTGAAGTGATGGCAGCTGCCATCTGTTTTGAAATTGCCAAGTAAGACATAAGAGAATTCCAGGAAAAAACCCTCCATTCTATATCTGGACCCTAGTATGACTTTAGGGCTTGTCGGTTTGGGAAGATACAAGACTGTCCAAAGAGGAAAACAATACTTTCTGACATGACACACTCGCTTTTGAAATATTTGTGAAGGCACCACTCGGGGGTGCTGCGGACACAGAGGACCATGACTGTGGTCTCTTCTCCACACCTCTGAAGAAACTTGAGTGTGCATGTCACCTAGCAGAAAGAGCTGTGACCTTATTTACAAGGCACCAATCTTTGACTGAATGCTGCTAACCAATGAGGTTCTGGAAAATGAGACCCAAGACAATACTATGCCTGTGCTCCACCATGAGTGCCCAGAGGGTGTCAAAGCATGTGGGCCAGCATATGTGAACAAAGAGCGTAAAGATGTGTGAGGCAGTGTTAAAACATCAGTTCAAACATGTGTTTAACCATGTGTGAGCAGAAGGGTGCTAAGCCATGTGGTAAAGCAAGTGTTAGAGCATATTCGATTACAAATGTTTCTCATTTGGGAGCTTAAATTGTTTTCTGTCTAATCCAGTGTTGCTAGGCAATGGTGCCGTATTGTCCTAACTTAACACAATAAATTACAAAACTTAACCAAAAATTGAAGCTAGAATTCTTTTTTCCTGTCTTGATTTCATCACAAAGAATTTACATCTATAGTTTGTAATAAGCACAAACTGAAGTAATGCTCCATACTCAGGAAGGCAACAGACAGCAGGAGTAACCACAGTCAGTATAGTGAGACAACACAGTGTTCGGAAGATATGGCAACATATTGTCCCATATCAAGGTTTGATAAGCTGGATAGTTCACCAACTCAGAGTGACCATCAGATCCTGAGTCTATCAACTCAGGGTTCCTTGGTCACAGCCAGGGTTCTGCTTTCTGCCCCTCTGCTCCATCTTGTCTTTTTCTTTTTCAGGACAAAGTCTCATTATATAGCTCAGACTGGCCTACAACTCGCTATGTAGCCCAAGCAGGTTTCAAACTCATGATCCTCCTGCCTCAGGCTCCTGAGTGCTGAGATTACAGACATGCATCACCAGACCCAGTTTTCTGTTTTCTTTTTAAAAATATTTATCACTGCTCTAATGACCAGGATTTTTGAGAGTTCTTATTGCTAGTAAAATGTGACAGAGGTTGGCCTTAAGATATGAATCACATTATATCCTAAATATTTTAGATTATGAATCTGCATTGCTGCTGGGAGCTTCCATTCCAAAGCAAACGAATCCTTTTAGTTTAAATATAAACACAAAGCTTTGGAAGTCTTTGAAACGAATGAAGGCAAACAAAAATCAGAATGTGCTACTGATACCTTGCTAGAGGATAAAGAAAAGAATATAACATAAATATATAGATGGTAATCTACAGAAAAAATTTTCAGGTAGTTATTTAGTTTTCTTGCTATGAAACATAGATATAAACAAAACAAAACAATAAATCTATTTAAGCCTATGCACTTCTCTGCTTGTTGTTGTTGTTGTTAGGTGCCATAGAGTCGTGTCCGACTCATAGCGACCCTCATAGGGTTTTCAATGGCTGATTGTTTTGGGATTGCCTCAGGCGTGGATTGCTATGTTCTTCTCCCATTTTTGTGGTGCTGGGAATAAAACTCAAAACCTCAGAGATTGCAGACTGGTGCTCTACCACCTGAGCTAAATCCCAGACCTATGCTTGTCTGCTGGTAGTAACTGTAAAATCAAATATTTGTTTTAAAAATACAAAGAATAAAAGGATGGGAAAAGATCTGTAAATTTGTACATAAATTCCATTTCCCATTGAGTACTAATTAATATGGGGCTGGGGTTTAGCTCAGTTGGTAGAATGGTGCTCTGCACTCTCAAAGGCTGTGGGTTTAATCCACAGTACTGAAAAAATGGGGAAGAACGTGGCAATCCCTTGTTGAAGCAATCCTGAAAACTATCACCCTTCGAAAACTCTGACTCAGATCTGACTCCACGGCACCTAAAAACAACAAAACTAATTAATACAGCCTTTTCTGCTTAATCAGAATGATTTTTGTACAAGTGCCATTTAATCTATACCAAGAAAAATATTTTTGATTATTCTGGATAAAAAACCTTGATCAATGAGATTAGAATAAAATTCTGCCTTGAGATCTCGGAATGCTTTATTGAAAAAAAAAAAAAAAACAGGCAAGGGAGAAACAAACAATTAAAGCTAGTGTCTTCTGCCAACACCCTTGCAGCACAGGTCATAGAAATTTTGAATACTTATCTCTTCCTATTCACTTGTGTTGCTTAATGATTTGTTCATGTGCTTCAGTACATACTAGAGAAAATACAATTCTTCTGCAGAAAAAGCACGATTTCTGGCTGCTGTGACCCAAGTCTTTACTAAAACAAATTCCAGAATACACAACAACAAAGCGATGATTATTTTTTTTTCCTCAAAAACTCAGCCCAAATTAAGAAAACAAAGGAAACAGAATCTTATCAAGGAAATAATAAAGCAAAGTTTCTCATAGCCTTTCTTAGTTCATGTTTAATATTATAGTTTTATATTGACCAAAACAAATAGACTGATGAGCAAATTCAATTTCATCAATCCCATGTTTCTTTAATATTGAGATATTTTACTTTTAATAGTGCAAAAACAAATACAGAATGCAGAAAGTTCACACTCTGAAATCTGAAGGTATTTTATTGAGGCTCTCCCAGAATGCATGTAAATCAGGCTCAGGAATAATGCCTGTGTTGCAAAAATTATAAAACATCCCATAAAATTTGCTGGCTGGGGCAAAAATTATGAGGACATAAGTGTGCTTTTGAGCCTTTAGAACCAGTGAGAATTTTTAGTCAGGTCAAGTTAATTGAGGGCCTGCGTCCTGAGTCAAATGAGCATGCAAATGAGTTTCACTTTACAGAAAACTGAATATGACAAACACCCCTGATAGAGATACAGACTGAGATAATGCTTTTGAATTTCCCTCACTGTGCCCATTTGAATATATATGATCATTTTCCTTAATTATATTTTTCTCTGGGTATGACATACTCAGTAAACAAAACATACTGAAGAAACAGAAAGGGAAGGGGCTCTTTCTGTAAAATGTCCTCCCTAGAGCACCTTGTTATACAGTGTTATGTAGAGGAACATGGTACTGACCAAATCTTTCATAATAATTTGTACTTTCATAATAATATGCACTTACAGAGCACAGCAAAAATGACTAGAAACATAACCTTGACTTCTTCTGCTTTCTGTTTGAAGTCACTATCATTAACCTCAGGGGATGGGTCATGTGTGGAGTGAAAAAGCTCTGAGGGAGTAAGCTTTCCCAATCTCACAGCCACGGGCAATTCACTTAGGCTGTTGGGTGAGAGGCAAGCTGAAGGCAGCGCATGCCAGTGGGCACACAAGGCACCCTCAGTGTGCTTTCCCCCTGCCTCAAGCTTTGTGCCTTTCCTTGAATGAGCCTGCCAAAGATTCCAGTGTAATAAGGAACTGTACATGATAAGCAGGCACCATATTTGCAAATGAGTGTGTTTAAAGTAAACTAGAGAACTTGTACAAAGTGGAATGTCCCAAACTGAAGCCGGGCAACTGCCTTTTGAAGTTGGCACAGCTTTTTATGAACAAAACAACCATAGCAATTATGGGAAAAAGCAAGATCAGTGCAAAGAAGCCAACAAGCCCTTTTATCTTTTTCACCTTAAATATTTTTAAAAAAATGTTTTTTAAAGGCTCAAGAAAATCAGATGCTTTTTAATGTATCTAAATACTTATGCCCTTTTTCTCCTACTGAGCATGGTTTCTTGCTAATATTTACAGGATTAATCAACACCCAAATTAGAAATACTGAACTCTTAAAATGACCTACACCTCTCAATCTGCACGAGTTAACTCAAAATGGATAAAAGACCTCAACATAAAACCAAAAACCTTAAAATTACTAGAAGAAAAGATAGACAACACACTCCAACATAAAGGCACAGGAAAGTATTTCCTTAATAAGACTCCAATAGCTCAGGAAATTGCAACAAGAATAGATAAATAGGATTACATGAAATTAAAAAGTTTCTGTACAGCAAAGGAAACAACCAACAGAGTTAAGGAAGACCCCACTGAATGGGAGAAAATCTTCACATCCTACACATCTGACAGAGGACTAATTTTTATAATTTACAAAGAACTCAAGAAATCAATTCCCAAGACAACAAATAATCCAATACACAGTGGACAAAGGAGCTGAAAAGACAGTTCTCAAATGAAGTTTGTAAGGCATGAAGCACATGAAAAATGCTCAATATTCCTAGCCATTAGGGAAATACAAATCAAAACAACTCTGAGATTCTAACTAACTCCAGTAAGAATGGCCAAGATCAACAAAACAAACAATAACAAATGCTGGCGAGGTTGTGGAGAAAAAGGAACCCTCTTACACGCTTGGTGGGACTATAAGCTGGTTCAACCACTTTGGAAATCAATATGGAGCTACCTCAGAAAACTAAAAATAGAAATGCCATACCACCCAGCCATACCACTATTGGGAATATACCCAAAGGGAGATGAGTCATCACACCAGAGAGACACCTGCATCTCAATATTCAATGCAGCACTTTTCACAATAGCAAGGAATGGAACCAACCAAGGTGCCCATCAACAGAAGAATGGATAAAAAAACCTATTGTACATATACACAATGGAATACTACTTAGCAATTAAAAAAAAAAGAAATACTGTCATTTGTAGCAAAATTGATGGGACTGGAGAACATCATCTTAAGTGAACGAACACAAGCTCAAAAAGAGAGGTACCACATGTTCTCACTCATATGTGGGAGCTGAATCATACTTAAAGGAAGAAAAACATTCTATATGTAAATTGATATATAAAAACACAGTGTCCCGTAGAAGGGACAATATAAAGAATAAAAAGAGAGAGGGAGGGAACTAGCAGAGAGAAGTGAAGGTTGGAGAAGATGGGATGGGGAGGAGGGTGAATGTGGAGGGATGAATGGGGAGAGGATGATCTCAATGTAAAGAACACAACTTCACGAGTATGTTGGAAAAACAGGGGAATATAACTAAAATAAGCATTTGAGTTTTAATACATATTAGCCATAAGGCTCCATAAACTTTGTGCGTTGATGGAAGTGTTGCCAGAAGTGATGTAAAGGATGCGTAATGGAAAAAACCAATGCTGTATTACTCTGTACCCCATCATCATTTACTAATAAACGAAAAAAATTTAAAAAGTTTTATGTAATTAAATGCAAATGCTCCAATGTAAAATGAACACTTCAGTTGCCACACAGAAAAGTTGAAGTACTATATTAAGATCAATATTTCTCTAAATTTGAGCTTTTCAGTTTTGAAAATCAATAGAAAGCTAGGTATAAGAAAAATTTCACGTGTTACATTTCCTGTATAATGTAAAGAGATTCTAGTCCAGTAAGTGGAATATGAGTTTATAAGCTTTAGTCAACTGATTTACTTTGGAATGTTTGTTCTGTGAGAACAATTACAGATTAAGCATTTTTTAAAAGACTGAATCATCAAATAGGTTTAAAGAAGTAAAAATTGATTCAAAATAATGAGACTAATTCTGCCATGTATAGACATGCTTCCAGACATTAAAATTTTTTTCTCCTCAATGTGCTTCTTACTAGATATTTTAAGTTAAGTTGGCAAGATTCATGTAAATCAAAGTTGGTAGCTCACCTGCTCTTTTGTTCATTAATCCATCTGTCCTTCCTGCCATTCATTCATCCACTTCCTGAGTGTCCATTCTGTTCGAGGAACTAGCAAGGCACAGGGGATCTACAGCAGCGTAAGTTTCAGTCCCAGCCCTTTATATTTTACATTGCAAAGGTGACTTGAGCTTTGTGTTAGGTAAACTTCTATTTAAAAAGAAAAAAAGCTTACAATTTATAGCATTCAATGTTTTACAGCTTTACACCGGGGAATTAAATGAATAATTGTCATGTTAAAAAAAGTTTCAAGAGGTAGAAAAATAAGTCTCACTTCACATACTTATTATATATTGGTACTTAAGGTTTTGATTCCATGATTTTGTGCTTATGTGCTTATCAGAGGTTAGGAATCAAAGTGAGAAAATAGCAAATATTTGTATTTACTAATGGTATTTTTCTTGTGCTCATGATGGAGCCATTCAATCATCAAACATTTATTGAATGAATATTATGCACCAGGCCCACTGACAGAGTGATGCAGAGATGAAAGCGAGTCCCTGTCCTCTGGGGCTCCCACTGTCTAGTGGGGAGACAGGCAAGGAACTTGACAAGGAACACAGCAATGCTTCCTACTGTGCTGCGTGCAGACCATTGGAGGGACAAGAGATGAGTGGAGGCAGCACATAGATGATTCATTAATACTTTAAACATCTTATTTCAGTCTTTGAGTTATTCATTTATTTTAATATATGAAAAAATATATAGCTAGTGCATTAAAATGATGATTCCATGGGTAATACTGTATAATGAATGGAAGAAGATATTTAGATTTAAAAAGAAAGTATGTAGGCTGGGGTACAGCTCAGGGCCAGTGCAATTGCCTAGCATGTGCTAGGCCCTGGGTTTAGTCCCCAGCACTGAAAAGCAAAAGTGTGCCAATTTAAAGAAAAATAGCAATATAAATATTATACAGAGATGGAAGAAAAATTGTGTTGGTCCTCCTCCTCAAGTCACTGAGGCTTGAGAAGTAAGGCAGAGCAAAGCAGGTAAACCAAAATGGATGCTGTGTTGCACAGCTGGAATTCTCCCTGTGGGTTCCTGAGCGCCAAGGTGGATGCAAGGCCTGAGGCAAGCACTTTCACGTGGGCCTGGGAGGGGAAGGCACTACCATGGCCCAGGAGATTCAGAGGGCTTCCACAGAGAGGAGACTAAAAGATAAGAAGTTGCGCTGAAAAACAAGCACATTATGAAGACCTTTCACATGTAGAACTGTTGACCCTCAGGCTTGGAAGAAACCTCACAAGTCATCTATGACACTGTCTGTAATTAACTTTACAGTATTTCTCCTGTAGAATGACAGATACGTGTGCATGACTTAGTTTCAATCCACACCCTATGGTGCTGAGTTTATGACTCAAACAGCCTAATGGGAATACTCACTTTGGAAGTATTTAGTTACCATTTAAAAGACTAATGAAAAGCTATATTCCAGAGGCAGCTAGGATTTGTGTGGCAGCTATCTTTATGTTATTAATTAGCTACTCTTAATTAGCATAACTAATAATGATGAATTAAGACATTAGAAATGGTTTTGAAAATATGTGAACTGGCTTGAAGCAGCATCATTAGTGTTTCTACAGCATGCCTAGAAAGGTCATCTGAATCTTGGGGGTCTATAGCCCCCCTGGAATGGTGTTCTTATCTTAGGAGCCTGGTTTAGTTTAGTATCAGTCCATTTAAAGAAAACTTTTATCACTAACTTTGTCTAGAAGTTTAGCTAACTCCTGTTACTGGAATATTCTCACTCCAGTCTCAAATGAATTTCTCCTGCATGTTACTGACAATTCACCCTTCTATCAAGAAAGAGGATAGAGACTTCATAGGGCCTAAAGGATAAGCTGGATGGCTATTTTTGTGTCTGCCTGCTCACACATATTTCTATGTATAGCAGAAATAAGTCTAAGATTTGCCTTCATGTGATACATTTCTTAGGAAGTAGGTATAACCCAGGACCACCTCCAACTCATCTGTGTCCACCTGTGGCCACTGTCTACCAGAAAGAACCTAATAATTGTAAAAGATCAACTTTGCTAAAGTCATTTCTCTGCTAACTTGGCTCCCTCCAAGAGGTGAAGCAATATGTCCAATGTCAATGGCTAGCTGGTGACATAACTCAGTTTAGAATGTTGGGTTTCTTGTGACATGTTTGTAGCTAACCAATGGCTGCTGACCAGAGATGCTCATCCCAATTATCTGTACAAATTTTAAACAATACATATGCATACATTCAGCCCTGATTATTCTGATTCCATAGGAAATCTGGGGTAGGAGTTCAGGTGTGTATTATTTAAAAAGATATGTGCAGGTGACTGTCATGCACACACATACATACACATACCATGGAGAAGCCCTAGGTTTTCCCACAGATATGAAAAGGCACCATCTGTTGCATGTTTTCTATGTGCCTGGCCCCGTGGTAGGAGCTAGACATGCTCTTATTATTTCATTATTACAACAAACCATTGAATCAAAGTATCCCCAGCATTTTCCAGACAAAGAAACTGAATGTAGAGAGAACTCCAAAGTGATGGTGTATAAATGGCAACATTGGGATTCCAACCCAGACTTGCCTATCTCCACAGACCCTGTTTTTTTTGCATAATACCTGGCTCCATACAATGGGATATAAAGTTGATTAAAAGAATTTCTGTGACTGAGAGAACAAACCTACCTACAGGTGACAGGTAGATAACATAATGTCACAAAGTGGATCCGGTAGAAACTGGAGTGAGTAGAAGAACATGTGTGCCTTTAAGAGTTCTCAGTTATCTGGAGGGCTGAGGTTTAGCTCAGTTGGTAGAGTGCTTGCTCTGCATGTTCTGAGGCCCTGGGTTCGATCCTCAGCACTGCAAAAATGGGAGAAGGACTTGGCAGTGCACTCCTAAAATGATCCCCCAAACAATCTCAACTGCCAAAAATCCTCTGGATAGCAGAGAAGCACCGACTCAGTGCTGGGAATGACACAGTGCCATGGAGTATTTTGTTCTGTTGTAAAAAGGGTCAGTGAGTCAGACCTGACTCCACGGCACCTAACAACAACAACCTGCAGAGAAATTGAGACTCCTGTACATTGCTGTAGAGATGCAAAGTGGTTCAGTCATTTTGGAAACAGTTTTGCAGGTTCTTGTAAAATTAAACATGTACTAACCATATGGCTTCACAATCCTATTCCTAGATATTTACCTCAGAGAAATGAAAATGTGTCTTTGCAGAAAGATATGTACAAAAATGTTCATAGCAGCATTATTTATAAGAGCCCCAAATTAGAAGCAATCTACACATTCATCAATGCATGATAAATAAGTAAACTGTAGTATGCCCTACTCTGGAATACTACTCTGTAATTAAAAGGAATGAAATATTAATACATGCAACAACATGGATGAATTGCAAAAGCCCTATACTAAGCAAAACTCTAGTGTCAGGAAGCAGATGAGTGGTTGCCTGACTGGAGCAGGGTGGGAGAAAGGACTTGGGTGCAAAGGTAGCAGGGGAAACTTTCTATAGTGAGGGAACTATTTAATATCTTCATGTGTTAACAGTGGTTACATCATCGGATACAATTACAGGCAGTTATCTAACTTTATATTTAAATTGGGTGAATTCTATTGTGAATAAATTTAAAACAAATAAATTAAAAACAAATTATGCAGACTCCAAAGATAAAAAAAATAAAATAAAATTCTACAGGCTGCTTATGGCCCACAGACTTCCAGTTTTTAACCTCCAGTCTCGGTGGAGAGATTCCATGTTAGTTGTCCCAGAAGAAATACAAGATGTGACAAGAAGTCATCCATCACCCTCCCCAGGGCTAGGCTCAGGAAGAATATTTAAGCTTGTGTTTATCCCCCTTTTTAAATTCTGTCTCCTCCTCCATCACACACAAAATGCTCCCATGCTGCCCCCTGGCTGTCCAGCATCCCCTGCCTCGGCACCCTATCCACACCTCATTCTGTTTTCCCCCTCTTTAATAGTAAATGTTGGTGGGGTACAGTGTAATACAGCACTTGCTTTTTCCATTTTGCAACTGTCACACCTCATTCTTGGGTCATCTCTGAAATCACCCCTCCCTTCAACTGTCTTCCCAACCTCCTCCACTCAGAGGCTGCAAGGTACAGAGCGATTACACCTGGGTTAGCACACCACCAAGTAGGTGCCCATGGGCCATACTGAACACATGACTAAGTACTGACATCTGGGAAAGACATGCAGGAGCTGTAGCTCAAGTTTACATACCTTCCAGGTTAGGGAATACTTGGGGAAAAGGGGGCTATTTCTGGAAACTACCAGATATCCTTACCACACAGTGACTTGCTTGATTTGTTTATATATACATTTCGTCATCAATATTATCATCAAACAACCTAAAATTAATAGACACAAATGGTCTGAATGGATTGTATAAAATACGACAAATAAATCTCAGAACTCAATTGTCAAAACTCAGAGCATCTTAGCTATTAGGCTGAGGAGCTCTAAGACATGTTAGATGTAGCTCCTGTATTTTCCAGAAAAAACAAACAAACAAAAAGAATACTAACCATATGCTGCTGGGCATTCCTGAGCCTCTATAAATATTGTAATAACTTGATTTAAAAAAAAACCCCACTAATAAGAGTCTAAAATTGATGTCAGTAGTGCAAGCCATAATGTTAAGTTAAAAAGAAAAAGGCAGAATGTAAAATTGTGTTTATACTAGAATTAAAGTCACATATTGACAAATGTCAATATACTAATAAAAGCTAAAAAAATGACAAAAAATAATCACAGGCATATTGGGAAATAGTGTTATGACTTTTTCTGTTCTTTTAGAAAATGTTTCCTTTTGTTTTGACATTATTGTTGGTGAAATAAATAAAAATCAGGAGAAGAAAAAGGAATCACACCAACTTGTCCTAGCCAGGATGCTGTGGGTACAGGTCAGGCCACCCACCAGTTACTCTGTGGACAGTCCTCACATTTCCTCCTCCTCACAGATTTGAAATGCATAGGTGTGTGCAGGGTACATTCAGATATACCATCAACCCTTTAATCATGCTGATAAAGACAGCCCCTCCTTCTTTCCAGGCTCAATGCATCTCCATTTGCAAATAAAAATAAAAAACAAGAGAACTTGATTAACAAGGCAGGTATGCAGAGAAAGAATTCTAGTGCCAGGGATGACTTTCATTCCAAAAATTTTTAAACAGTGATATCTTGACAAGACAAATAGTTAATAGACTGTTTTCCAAAGCACAACTGGGTTAAGCAATTTAATTCCTATTAAAGGAAAATTGTTGAGAAAATAAGAAGTTGTAGCACGCTCAGGCCAGTTTGGTCAATGTGGTGAAATCTGGTTTGATTCCAGCCAGTCCAGGCTGTCTGATGTGTGGACTCCTAGAATCTTCAAGGCTCTAGCACTGGCTCCCTTATCTCCCCAAACTAACATATTCTCAACAAGCAATCAGATTATGTCACACTCAGCAGAGCTTAGAGAACAGTGCCCACAGTATCTGAAGAGACAGCCAATAGGCATTTGGGACACTAGTTTAGGATTATGGGGTGTCCCTAAAGAAACACCCCATCTTTTGATGGAGGTCTATTCTGCCTACATACCTAGCTGGTAATACCTTTCAGAATTCTTAGAAAACCACTACAAAACAGTGAAGGGCAAACAAGAGCTTGCAGAACAAACCTATCAATGGGGTTAAGTGAAAACTATAAAAGAACTTGTTCCTTTAACAAGATTCTTTCTGCCCAGAACACATAGTATATGCTCAATAAAGTATAGTGGTAGCGAGAAAAAGGGCAACCTAGATTTTCAGGGTACTTTCACTGAGGCAAGCTTTTGTTCTCCTGATGGAGGACAAGGATAGAAAGGGAGTGGCTGTTATGTACAACTACAAACGTGCTATGAGATAACCCAAAGTTCTACTGCTAATATGAGAACATCCGTAAATGAAAAGCAAAAATCATAGAACTGGTGATAGCCAGCTTCTATGAATTGCTCACCATTGTCTGTCTTGCAAGATGCTACCTCCCTATTTTTGGTCACACTGTTACCTTAACCTGGAGTCCCTTCCAACCCTCTCTAGGCAAATCTGAGACCTCCTTGCAGGGTCATTACAAATGCCATGCCTTCTATGAAACGTGCTGATTGCTCTAAGCTGGTAATGAGCTCCAACGCTGAGAGCTGTGCACTGAGGTTTTCCATCACCATTCATTCTGAATTTCTTGTCTCTTTATTTCTCTGAATAGGATGTGAGTTTCCTGAATGCAGCCACACCCCCCCCCCCTTTTTTTTTTGGTGCGGTACTTAGGGGTTGAACCCAGGGCCTTGCACATAATTTTGCTACCCCTGGGCTGCAGCCCCAGACCATTTTTTAAATTTCTTTATCTTGAGACAGAGTCTTATTAAGTTATGGAGGCGGCCACTGGCCTTGGACTTATGATCTTCCTGCCTCTGTCTCCTGAGTCACTGGGATTACAAATGTGCCCCACCATACCCAGTTACCCTCAATCCTTACATATCTAGCAAGGTGCCATGCATGAATTTGTGGAATTCATACATTTCCCAGAATAAGAGCATTAACACTGAGAAATCAGTTCTTGTAGGTAAGCCATTTTGATTGTTGGAGGTTAGACATTTTCCCAGGAGGGGCAGCACAGGGAAATGAGGGGTATGGAAATGCATGAGGATGCCTGGCTTCCATGAGGGACTGCGTGAGACTTCCATGCTTGGAACACAGCAGACATGTCTCATCTTCAAGACACATCAGCAGATTCCATCAAGGAATACAGATGCTGTGGCCGACTTTGCCAGGCAGTATTTGGAATGGCCCCCTACACCTGCCTTACTATATTACTTAGGACACTTAGACCTCAAAGAAAATTCATCTAAAGAAACTGGCACGTGGGATTTCATTTTCCCCTAAGGCATCCATGCCTTGTGTCAGTAAATCATCAATAATTAAATAGCAACCGTTAAAACAAGACCACCCAGGCATACAGGCCCAAGGGTTGAGCTATAGAAATGGTTTGTATGGCCCTTTATGGAGGGCAATTTCAAAGATCACCCACAGTCTCCAGTTTAAAATGGAGCCTAGTCCATAACTCTGGATGCTGCATTTATCAAAGTGTCCATTAAATCTGAATGAAAAAATAGATGATAAAAATTTATACAACTACAATTTACATCACCAATTGCAAGAGTCCGGAAGGTTTTTCTACCACTATAAAAAATGAACTGGGTTGAAAATGTAAGCAGTAGTCCACCTCCCACAAAGTCTTCTACTAAGTTAAAAAAATGTAAGGTTGCAATAACTAGAAATTAATGAATTCTCTTTCTCTCATGAGTGGATGTAGCAACAGAGGAGGCATTTGGATTGCTATGTTCATTCCTTTTTCTTCACTCCTCAACTTCCTTTTATATGGAGTAAGAAACTGCACGTCTCAGTAAAACCATAAATCAATACTGGGCCAGAACACAATAGCTCAACATCTATTGATTCCTAAGAATGATAGGATCTAAAAATATTATACTGAGCCCAATATACATAGACATAAACATGTGTTACACAAATGTAACTGGTGTCAATTCCCAAATATGAATCAGGATATATCCAAATCAAAAACTTTTCTTGACAAAGTCATTTGAAATTATATCCTAGACGACTATAATCCTCAAAAGTTAAGAATGGAAAGTCATAAATATGATGAACAATTACTCTCTTCAAGGATTCAACACTAGGAAACTATTATAATCTATGAATGAAGATATGTAGTGTCAACATATAGCTATAAGCTAGAAAAACCTTAAGTGTTTAACATACAGGAAATATTCCTAAAAGGGAATATTATATAACCACCATAAATAATGTTTGGGAGAAGGGCCTGGCAATCCACTCACAAGGCAATCCCGAAACAGCCACTGAAAACCCTATGAGGGTCACTATGAGTTGGATATGGACTCAATGGTACCTAACAACAACAACAACATAAATAATATTTATGGGAGAACATGGCAATCTGCTCTCTAAGCAATGCCAAAGCAATCAACCATTGAAAAACCTAAGGGTCACTATGAATTGAACCAAAGTGATTGGAACCTAACGACAACAACAATAAATAATGTTTACAGTTTTTAATGGCATAGAAAAACAGTAACATCCTAACACAAGTAGCAGAATATAAAATTGTATACGTTGTTTACAAATAAAATACATAGAAAAAATTGGAATGAAATATGCTAAAATTTTATTTTGCTACCTTTAGTCAGTATTATGTGAATTTTGTACTAGTTTCCTTATTTCTATTTTTTTTGGGGGGGGGAGGAGTCAGAGAACAGAGTCTCTCCTGTTTCCTAGACTGGCCTTGAACTTGCAATGTTCCTGCCTCAGCCTCCCCAACAGCTGAGATCACAAGTATATACCATGTTGTTGTTGTTGTTAGGTGCCGTCAAGTCGAGTCCGACTCATAGCGACCCTGTGTACAGCAGATCGAAACACTTGCCGATTCTGTGCCAGGCAAACCATCTTATTTATGTTTAAGCCCATTGTTGCAGACACTGTGTTAATCCATCTGGTGGAGGGTTTTCCTCTTTTCCGTTGACCTGCCACTCTTCCAAACATGATGTCCTTCTCCAGGGATTGTTCTCTCC